>QEOT01003188.1:33125-94304 GCA_003123785.1 Pterocarya stenoptera
TTTTTAGACCACCAAAAATAGAGCAGCAAGCATGCACCACGTGACCCACAAAGTTATGGCCAACCTCCTCTGTTCGACCACCATGCAGCCATCGTGATACTCACCTTGCACCATGTTGCCCAACTACTGTCATTGCTCCTTTGTGTCGCCTGACAAAATGCTCCCTCTAGCTCTCTCGACCCCTTCCTCCTTCTTAACATAAACTCTCTCTCTCTCTCTCTCTCTCTCTACGTAAATTAAAGCATGTTCCCTCCCTCCGTGGTACTATATATATAATATGGGTTATATTTGTAATTTTAATGGGTTATGGGTTATTTAGTGTTGGGAGTACGGGTTGCACTTAAGAAACATATTTTGGGTTTGTGTTTTTGTTTTAGGAATTAATTGTGAAATTATTTGGAGAAGTTATATGAAAATTTAAAGTATTTTGGGAAAGTCAATATTTTAGGGTTTCGAGGATTTTTAGACATTAAGAAAAATATAGATTTTCATATCTCAGGTTTAAATTACAAAATATGCATTTTTGTTATGAAGAGAGATTTGAAATAACCTCAGTTATTTGTTCTGCATTACTCATGGAATCTGTATAAAAGAGAAAATATTTTCTATCATGACTGGTATAGACATGAGCTAATTTTTGGCATTATATTTTTGAACTATGCAAAAAGAGCAAATATGAAAATTTATGCATACTTATATGACGATGATGTGAAGATGTTCTGTACTCTGATATGAAATGATGTGATCTATGAAAACCTATGGCATGAGATTCTGTCTTTGTTTTGTTCTAACCTTATAACGGGTGTAAAATTGTGGCCTCTATTCTGGTTGGTACCAACTTTTCTGTTTCCATTGCACCCACTTTGGAAGCAAAGTGGTTTTTTGTGTGGTCTTTCATGTGTGCACACTCGGGGCTTCAAGAATAATAAGGGAAAGATTTCACATTCTGTTTCTGTTCGATTGGTTACTGGGATTTGCATAACCCTACCACGGGAGTTAAACATGAAATTCTGTTATGATATGATGCTCAGTTATACTGTGCCAAAAGAATTTTAAATAAGAATCTTTTTGGACTTTTACTCTAATATTTTTGATAACATGTTCTGATTCTATTATGAAAATATAAATATTTGTTCTGTATTTTGAACTCTGTAAATGCTCATATTTACATACTAGTATATGTTCTCTGCTTATTGAGTTGTTGATAACTCATCTTTTATCTCCATAATATTTTTTTAGATAATTTTGATTGTTCAACTGGAAATCAAGAGTAGGAAGTCTGAGGAAGATTAGATGATCGTAGAGAAATAAGTGCCAAATGGTACAAGTAATTATTAGAGAGTCATATTCAGTAGATTTATTATTTTATGCAATTTGAATATTTTGAGACGTGGATATTTTTAGTCTTTTTGGAGAATTTTAGTTTGTTATGTTGAGGTCTTTATCTGGTATCCTTGTGAAGGAACATAAATAGTTGGTTGAAACAAATGCATTTATATTTTATGGAGTCTTTGGAGTATATATAATTTGGTTATGGAGATGATTTTAAGTGATAGTAGCTACTCAGGGATTGGGGCGTTACACTGCACCTAGAGTTTTTCTTATCCTAAACGTTATCATCCATAGTCACACATGTACTTTCTGTTACCAACTATTTAAATTGGGCTTGCTTAAAATGTGTCACATAATATATATGATTAAGGATATCAAAGATTAGAATGAAGAAAAATATTACTCTTTTATCACATAATTAATATAAAGAAATATTTATATTTTATATTTTTTCATGAATATAGTCTCATAATAAGGAATGTATTTCTCTATTTACTGTAAGTATTTTATTAACTAAAGAAATATTCTCGATTTTAAATAAATAGTAAAAAGGAGCAAAATGAAGATGATTTGTATTTGTCTTTCTGAGAGAAACTTTTCTAGTCAAAATACCCCAACTTTTCCAAGTGAAGAGATAGAGCCACTATACATATTGGAGTTTGAGAGAGAGAGAGAGAGAGAGAGAGAGGTTCTTGAGGAGGAATGCAGGGATGAAACTTGGGGGATTTGGTTGAGTTGTTTTCCATATCGACGTGAAGTGTCTGTGCTTGTAACAAAGTATACTGTAATTTCTTTATTGTTTGAGAGTATAATGTGTCAATATTGATAGTTTGAAGTACACAATGTAAAACAACTATTAATTATAGAGTCCAAAGTGTTTCTACTACAAATACACATTTAGATTTTTTAGAATTCATGTCTAAACTCTTACGCCTTAAATGATTGAGAAATAGACACATAAAATAGATCCGATAATATTTATAACTGTCCGAGTGAATTTCTTGAACAACACTAAATACTCAATAAATATTGTAAGACTCACTTTATCTGTATATCTTTATCATATTGTAAGCTCTATATAAGTCGGATAAAATCATGAACTTTTAAGAGATCCAAATCTCAAACACATTAACAGTATTAACATGGGTATATAATATGTGACTCAAGTTAATTCTATCTGCATCAAATCATTCAATCCAAATATAACCTGGTAATTAATATATAAATCTCTAACACAATCCATTTAAACTTGTTTCAACAGGTCTCGTTTGTTTTCGAAAATGAAATGAGATAAGATGAGATGAGTTAAGATTAAAATTAAAAAGTTGAATAAAGTATTGTTAGAATATATTTTTTAATATTATATTTATTTTGGAATTTAAAAAAGTTAAAGTGTTTATTTTATTTTGTATGAGGATTTAAAAAAATTATAATGATGAGATAAGAAGTTTTCAAAATTTTCAAAATTTTAAATTTTAATCTTAAAAACAAACAAAACCTGTTAATATATTAATTATACATGTTCACAACCGTTTACTTGGTCGAGCAATCATGGGTTTACTTTGTCCCAAGTAAATTTGTAATTATTCAACTAAAATATTATTATAATATGCATATATCTCCAATTTTTACGAATCCTTGCTGGATGCCCACTTGCGCAAACTTCTCTTGCAATAGTACTTATTGTGTTTTGAGCTCTAAACTTTTCAAAATTGCATCCTAGGGCCCCAGAACACTTGTTTATTAAATTAGTGCAAAGTCTCAAAACAGAGCGTGGTCAATGTTGTTTGGGCTGCATTTCCTATCAATTAATTAAGAAGCTGAAACTATATGTGAATCTGACTCTTCTTATAAGGAATTGACCCATGAATAGTTCTTTTTGCTTAAAGAATTCGGAGTGCATGAAATGCACAGCAGGCTTTGTATTCGGAGTGCTTGTTGTTTGGTCTAACTGGTTGAAGAGTAAAGCAAAGAACTAGAGGAGGGAAAAAAAAAATTCCTTGAACTTAAAGTGTGGGCATGTATAAAAATGCAACACCTTCATCTACTTTCAAGCCAAGCCATATATCCCACAAAACCTTTCATTTTCTTAACTAATCTGTGCATATAAATTATAATCCAATCTGTTCATTGAATTTATACAAATAAATCAGTCTTGCAAAAATATTTCCAAAACATGGACAAATTCTTATTGTTCTCCTTTCTTGGTATGCTGTTAGTAGTTCATCATGGAGTTGCAGGAAACATGGTGTATGGCGACTTTGGCATGCTTGAAGAACTAGATCAAAGCTGGGACATGGAAGAAGAGAATGAGATGGAATCTTCCCCAATATCTTCATGGACCAGTGAACGAGGTTCCAAGGTTCTTGTGAATGTGGATAGCTTTGGTGCGGATGGAGATGGAGTTTCTGATGACACCCAGGTAAATCTCATGTGTTCGTTAATTAATAAACATTCTTGCATTGGATTCAGATGCATTAATTTAGTGAATGAACATCATTTTTCACCAAGTCTTTCAATTAAATCTCAAGTTTCAACTCATGATGATCATATGGCTCAATAGAAATAAAGTTCTTAGCTTCGAAAATTATATATGTTATAGATCATGTGATCATTTGAGTACCGATTCCGATCTCCCCAACTTGAACATGTTCAACCATTACTATTTAATGAAACTATATATTGTTATGATCGATGTACGTTGATTGTTCTCTAATCCTATTGTACAATCAGGCATTCATAAAAGCGTGGGACATTGCATGCTCTACGCCAAGATCAGTATTTTTGGTGCCCCAAGGACGAACATATCTAGTTAATGCGACTAGATTTCAAGGGCCATGCTCAGACAGTTTAGTTATTCAGGTAATTAATATGCTTATTTTCACTCGATCACATATCAACATTCAGGACTTTCTAAATTGCACATCTTAGTTGTTTCTATAGATGATCATGGTCATAATTATACCGTGATTTATTTTGGGGGCAGATTGATGGAACAATAAGAGCACCAGCTGAGCCAAAAAACTGGGATCCAAATTTCCTACGAACATGGCTTGAATTTTACCAACTAAATGGCGTTCTTTTCCAAGGAGGAGGAGTTATTGATGGCTCAGGTAGCAAATGGTGGGCATCATCTTGCAAAAAGAACAAATCAAACGTAATATATTAACATTTACACTGTATATAGTTTTGGCTTATGTTTAAGAAAATCACTTCATCATATAACATGAGTAACCCCTGTTTTTCTTTTTGCGCGTTCCCCATTTTACAGCCATGCAGAAGCGCACCAACAGTAAGAATCTATCTCCTTGTTACCATTTCTATATGCAAGAGAATTCATGCTGAACATGCATGTGGGACTAGGATTGCCAAATAGAATTTTAACTTGCGAGTTTTATTGCAGGCACTGAGTATAGATTCAAGCTCAGCTGTACAGGTGAAGGGCCTTACTATCCAGAACAGCCAACAGATGCATTTTGTTATTGCTCGGTCTGATTCCATACGAGTTACGGGAGTCCTAGTCTCGTCTCCAGGAGACAGTCCAAACACCGATGGAATCCATATCACTGCATCAACTAATGTTGCTCTCCAAGACTGCAAAATTGGAACAGGTTCAAACCTTATCCAGACATACGAGTTCTCTGTTCCTAGCAAGCTTAGTACATCAATACACCACTTATTGTGGGACTTATTATAATGATACAAGAGTTGTCTTAGATTTGATTAGTTTTTAGAGACTTTACGTTGATGACCTAGCCTCCAAGCTAGGGAAACATACTAAGAATTTATGTTCCATGATGGTGATTCTGCATGTAATATCCAGGGGATGACTGCATCTCAATTGTGAATGCTAGCTCTGGAATCAAGATGAAGAGGATCTACTGTGGACCAGGACATGGAATCAGGTACCATCATCATAAGTTGGCATTACTCTCTTTGAATTTTCCAGTCCCATTACCTCAGAAGGAGTAACTAACTAGCAAAAATGGGCAGATTATATATGATCACACTTCAAAGAACAGAATAGAGAACTGTAACTGAAGTTTTTTTGTACGATACTTATATTGCTGCAAAATTGTTCTTCTTAGCATTGGAAGCCTTGGGAAAGACAACTCTACTGGTTTAGTCTCGAAGGTCNAAGGGCCTTACTATCCAGAACAGCCAACAGATGCATTTTGTTATTGCTCGGTCTGATTCCATACGAGTTACGGGAGTCCTAGTCTCGTCTCCAGGAGACAGTCCAAACACCGATGGAATCCATATCACTGCATCAACTAATGTTGCTCTCCAAGACTGCAAAATTGGAACAGGTTCAAACCTTATCCAGACATACGAGTTCTCTGTTCCTAGCAAGCTTAGTACATCAATACACCACTTATTGTGGGACTTATTATAATGATACAAGAGTTGTCTTAGATTTGATTAGTTTTTAGAGACTTTACGTTGATGACCTAGCCTCCAAGCTAGGGAAACATACTAAGAATTTATGTTCCATGATGGTGATTCTGCATGTAATATCCAGGGGATGACTGCATCTCAATTGTGAATGCTAGCTCTGGAATCAAGATGAAGAGGATCTACTGTGGACCAGGACATGGAATCAGGTACCATCATCTTAAGTTGGCATTACTCTCTTTGAATTTTCCAGTCCCATTACCTCAGAAGGAGTAACTAACTAGCAAAAATGGGCAGATTATATATGATCACACTTCAAAGAACAGAATAGAGAACTGTAACTGAAGTTTTTTTGTACGATACTTATATTGCTGCAAAATTGTTCTTCTTAGCATTGGAAGCCTTGGGAAAGACAACTCTACTGGTTTAGTCTCGAAGGTCGTCTTGGATACAGCATTCCTTCAGGAGACTTCCAATGGCCTTAGGATTAAAACTTGGCAGGTAAAGCTGGTTTTAAGTTAAAATTATCATGTTGGCATATTCAATGATAAGACTTAGTTTAATTTAGTTATAAATATAGTGAGTATAGGCTAAGTTTAAATTGGATCAGATATGCAGAAGTACTTGAGACTTCGCTAGACCAAAATTCTAGCGAGTTTGTTAGAAGTCAAACACCTTCGGTCGAGCTAAATTTTTCATTCTTGAGACTCTCAGTTGACAATAGCGTTACGAAGTAGTACTTCACTAATCATGCCTAGGACCTGTGGTTGCACCGAACTGGGTTGATTTTGATTTTTAACAGATTTCAGAGACCCAAGTTCTAATTCTTAACAGGTTCATAGAAAGGACCATATATTGGTGATCTTTGTGTAACCCCCGAAAACAAAAATGAGTATTTGCGACAAGTTTTTTGCGACGAGAAGGATTATGAAATTGATATTTTACTCTTTAACATGGTAAAAGTACAGCTTTTTCCTGAATCGTCATGGGATCGGAATGACCTTAAATTCCTTTCATGACTCTGGTGTTTTGGAATAGGGAGGTTCTGGTTATGTTCGCGGAGTTCGTTTCCAAAATGTGAGGATGGAAGATGTATCAAATCCCATCATTATTGATCAGTTCTACTGCGATTCTCCAACCGCTTGTCAAAACCAGGTTATAACAGTACTCATCAATCTCCTTACCAAACTAAAATCTTTGGAAATTATGTACAGATTCTTGTTTGAAAAATAGCATTTGTCAGTCATTTTACAAACAAATAATTTTTTGAACATTTAATGTCAGACGGCCGCCATAAATATAAGCCAGATTGTGTACCGGAACATTAGAGGGACTACAAAGAGTGCAAAGGCCATGAAATTTGCTTGCAGTGACACAGTTCCATGCAGAAACATAGTCCTTAGCAACATCAACTTAGAGAAGAAAGATGGCACAGCAGAGACCTACTGCAACTCTGCAGAAGGCTTTGGGTACGGAGTTGTACAACCCTCGGCTGACTGCCTATCTTCCCGTGACAAGGAATATATCTTTACCAATCATCAAGAAGATGCTCAAGTTGCGGAAACCAGCAGATCTTCAGAGGATGTTGTTCATACTGAGCTCTGATCACTTGGATCCCCAAATTATATAGGACTTAAATAACGACAACCATAGCGTATAATAGTACTCAAAATTCAGACATTGTCAATTTTAAGAAGGTGGAGTTATGTATTTTGTTCCAGATCACTGCCCATTAAGATAAATATTAAGAATTAAATCTATCTTTTTTTCATCGGTTTAAATTTTTGGGACTAGTGACGATTTCACATGGTATGAGAGAAACTCAGACGATTTCATATGTTTGGCCCACTTATTGAGGAGGAGTTTGGCCCACAAATAAAGAGAGTATTAAGATAAATATAAATGATTAATAATTAATCACAGTAGGTATTGATATTTCTCAGTAAATAAATAAATAAATGAAAAGAAAAATCAAATTGGACTTTTATATGCTGATCTCCAAGGTTAAGGGGTACTGATCCAAACAGAGAATGGGAAAGAAAAAATTCTGCAAGCGTGAAAGCTTCAGGCCCAAGGAAAATTGAACATAGTAATAATTAGAGGTATAGTTGGGGAACACTGAGCCAGGTTCAGGTTTCCGCTACAAATCCAAAATCAAGGCCCAGCCCAGCCTTAAACCATATATGGTTTAAGCCCTGATGACATAATTGTGTCATGTTATGTGGTCAATTAGATAGTTTTTAAAATTTTATGAGTACACCAATAACAGTTTATTATTTATCAAGTACAATGTCATTTTGGAAGCACTAGCATCTATATATGGAGATTTAGATAAAAGTCTAGTTTCCCAATAACATATTTCTTGCAAGTAGTATACAAATAAAGAGAAATAAAGATTGTAACACTGCAAGGGAGGTCTTAGCCACATCCGGGCCTACATTCCAAAATGATTAGTCAATGATATAATTAGAGTCTCATTAAAAATATAATAAAGAGTAAGAACTTCTCCCTCTCAAGCAACGTGAGAACTTATATACCACCTACATACATCAATTAATACTTAATACTGTGAACGTCACAATCTCTTTTCTTAAATTCTCGACATTTTCATTGAGTCAGACCATTATAGATAGCATAACTCAAGTCTCACATTTTTTTTAAGTAAAGATATACTTTGATATTATTTGTAATGTATCATGGAAAGACCTATCTGAACCTATATTTCAAAAGAACTAATCAATAATTAGAACTCCATGGAATACCTATACCACTTACGCACATCAATTAGTAGTCAATACTGGGTATCATGGATAAAAGATGGCCCAAGACATGTTAAATTAGTCAAATTCATTATTAATTTTATTTAAAAAATTTTACTAATTAATATTCCTACGCCATCAACACTGTCTACTACTAGCTAGCTAGTTATAATTCTCTTAAAGCCAGCTAGATATTCTCCTCAATAATTCTCACAAAAAGGAACAAATTAATGTTGTTTTGGCAGCATTGCAGCCTATACAATTCCCTATCTTTTACGTCTTCAAAGTTGGTAGAAAATAACAAGTAATAAAGCTGGTTTTTTTTTTTTTTTTTTTTATTTAAAAAATTGGTAAACCTGAATGAGAACACATAGATATAGGCATATAAATCAGTTGCATAGATATAGGACAATCAGGGACCACTGAGACATTGAGTCCAGTCCGTAGTAAGCGATAAATTGGTACATTATTTAGATCCAAGGACGAACAAATTCTACTTAAAAGCTACGTTTGCATCAGTAGGAGAAGAACATGTGAGAGATACAAGCAATTATGAGTTATGAAGAACCAAACTCATTAGTACAGTCTCTTTCCATAGTGACAAAAGCTTGAATTTAATTTGCAAATTAGACATATATTCAGCTAATTGTAATATTATAAGAAATTGTACGTGGTCCAGTACTAGTACTACTGGAACATGTTCTATGTATATATATATATATATGTATTAATTAATAATCATCATTGATGTTCTTTTGCTTCTGTTTTATACTATTAATTTAAAATGAAATACCAGCAAAAGATATCTGAATTTGATGTGCTCAGCTCAAGCATGCAGCATATAAGACGTAGGATATAAAACGAAGGATCTAATTAATTAATGACAATTAGAAAAGGGCAGCAGGTTGGCTTGAATTGCATGTTAAATTATCCAAGTACCCTTAATTATGCACGTTAGTGCTAAACAACAGTTATTAGCATGAATTAGTAACCAATATCACTACAAGAAAAAAGGACTTTTCCAGCACTAAAAATAGCAAAACATACACTATAAAATCACTGCAGCTGATCAATTCTGGCGATTTTATCATCGCCGCACGTTCGATGAAATAAAAATGATATTTTTGATCAATTGCAGCGATAGTGAAAATTCGCTAGAAAAAATGCACTTTTTCCGGCGATTTATTTTTGCCACAAATAATGTAAAAAAAGGCCGCAAAAGACAGCCTCGGTTGGGTACAAAATCATTGGGAAAGCTCAAAAGCAACGACTAAAATCATCGGAAATGCACATAAAATCGCCGCAATAGATTATCTTTTTTGCAGCGATAATAAAAAATCGATGCTATGTAAGTTTAATTGCAGCGATTATAATCGCCTCAATTTAACTTAAATCGTTGGAATGTAATCGACCGATTGCAACTTGCAAGATTTGCAGCGCATATATGTGAGTAATTTCGGCAATTAGAAATCGCCACTAATACTATATTAATTTCACGCGTTGTATGTTCAAGCGAGTTGTAATTCGCCGCAAAGGTGTTTTGGTTCTGTTTTTTTTTTTTTTTTTTTTTGCTTCGCCCTTTTGGTTGGGCTTCATTGTCACATTTAATTTATCCATGTAATACATAATTTATCTTATTTCAGTTCAATTACTAAATATATATATTTAGTAACTGACCTGAAATAAGATAAATTATGTGTTAAAAAAAATTTACACCACAAAGAAATAGGAAACATTTTGATCAACTCCTAATCAAATACATTCATTCATCCAAAGTCAATTACATAGAAATTCACATTAATGTAGTTATGGGCCATATAGACTAGGGTGAACCAATTGGAATCCAAAACCTACTCAACTACTAAATATTGAGATAAACACATTACGCTCCTACACATTATCTGAAAATATATACATTCAGACAAAATTTTGTCAATAATTGTCCTGCTCCTCTATCTTTAAAATTATATCTAGTTAGCTATTTCAATATGCACCTGGGCATGAGGAGTGGGTAGAACAACTTCAACACGACGACATCAATGCCGTTATAAATAAGATTTCTGCATATTTGATATTTCGATATCTCCAAATCCAATCTGGCAATGATATACAAAAAACAACTGTTAGAACAAAATAAACTTCACTACTGTGTATTGTTATAAAAATACCAAAGCAATCATGTTCTTTTCACAAGCAGGAAATTTTGACTAGTCTCAAGGAGGCTATGATTCTACTATACCCCACCCTTTTACAGTACTACATGCATAAATAATAGCAGGAAGACTTGCATGCAGTAGTATATAACGCCAACATAACTAAAGATTGAGGGTGCTAGTTAGCTATCTAGGAGGGCTAATTACAAATTAAGAAATCACTATGAACTTATAAAAAAGTATATATATATTTTTATATATAATGATGACCTAGTGATCTTGGAATTACTAATTATAGAATAGAACAGTTAAATAAATGAATTAGCTGATCAAAGAGTGAGAATAGCCGTATTCATGTATATATGCAAATTAATGATTGAAAATACATACATATTTTCTCTAAGAAACCAGTATACAATTCACACTTTACAATGGGGGAGACTTTTACCTTGCAAATTGTAGTATTCAGTACTTAAAATATAACTGAGATACTACCATAGTAACACTAGCATGTTGATAAGTTTGTATATAGTTATTTCAGTACACTAACATGGCTGTGTGAGTAATGAAAGGTAAATAAGTTACTAAGTCAATGACACAGAACTATATTCTGTGTGGGCATTTATTTTTTTGGAAAATTTAAATTTGAAAACCATAATATTCTGTGTGGGAAATTCAAAAAAAATTTCCCACCACCAGTGAGAAATTAGCATCCGACATATTATGGGGATTTTCTAGAATTGATCACACATAACAAGGTATATTCACTTTTCTTTTTTCCTGTTTCTATCTAATAGTCATTGTCAACTTACAACTCTAACAGGCCATGGAGATGATGACGTTCACAACAAGCACGCCTTTTTAATCAAGAGCCTCTGTATTAGCATAAGGCTCAACCACATGCACTAGAATAATGTACACCTATCTTCAAAACTTATTGCGAGGTTGTATATCACAATCTGAAAAATCCCCAAAGGCATTCACAAACTAAAAAATCCATGTAAGCACCCAAAAAGTGACTTATTGCAGCGATTTTATTTGCAACAGAATAAAAATCGCCACAATAAGTACTTTTTCTTGTAGTGTAAATGCCTTCTTAATTTGTACTTGCATCTTGTCTATTGAAATTCCACTATTGCGCCTCTACTTTTAAGTTCAAAAGTCTATTTATATCACAAAATATAAATTAAATGCAATGATCAAGGGCAATTTTGAAACACATGCAAATAAAAATCTGTTGTTTGACCAATATGTAAATGTTTCAGCAAGAACGAAACTAAACAATCAATAAGCATAAAGTTAGGGGGAAATTTTGATAAGAACAAATTTACTATGTCAATAATAATGTAGAAGAGACATTGCTGCACATAGGATCAGTATCCTCAACACAGTCCACAGTCCAACATATATAAAATGAATTAGCTGTATTGAGTAACACAATCCACAAATAAATACCAACACAATACACAGCACCAACACAGTCCACAGTCCAACAAGCAATAACATCTTTCACTTTGAATCATCCAGAAAAAAGAAACAAACACATAGAAAATAAATTACAAACAACAGAGTAACCAGTTTTATTGTAATTAGTACAATGAAAGGATAAGTTGTGGTCAATAGATATTATTAAAAACAAGTTGTAATAATAGAGTAACCAGTTTTTATTTATTTTTTTCTGTGATGATCAGAGACTGAGACAAGCTGACAGATAATACAAAACAAATGCAAAACCAGATGTACTTAGCACATTAAAGAAGATGCACAGGTAATTAATTGGCCACCTTATGCCAATCATTATCAATATTAGTTTGATCAGCTTTCACAATTACTTAAATGCAATAGATTATCTCTAAGGATGAAAAATAATAATTTCATAATCTCTAATAGTGCCAATAACACACTTATGGCATATACCATGACAATTGATACAATAAGCAAGGAGGCTCTTATTATCTTTTAATGAGGCTCCTATTATCTTTTAATGAGGCTCCATAATTTAAAAGGCAAACAAGCTTGTTCAAAAGCAACGAAAGGCTTAGGCTTCAAGTTAGTGGCCTACTTTTTCCAAACATGATCTAAAATAGCAACAAAAAAAGTAAAGGGAAAAGAGAAAAAAAGTAAAGGGAAAAGAGCAAAAAAATAAAAATAAAAAATAAAAATAAAGCAGGATAAAGTGAGAAAGGGATACCATTAAAGTCAATACCTTCTTAAGAACATTTTAAATCCTACAAAAGTAAGAATGTTCCCATTTTCCGGCAAAAGCAAAAACTTTCAGCCTGTGAGTTGCCAAACACAAGCTAATAATTTAAGTTAAAGTCCAATGTACAGGCAACCAATTAACTAACACTAATAGCTCCCACAGCAATTCCAAAACTTCCCCAGAAATTATCATCACAGATTAGGCAAGTAGACGAGTACAAGCCATCTTCTACAACAAACCCAACGTTCAGTCAAAGCAAAGACAAACAGGTTGATAAGTATATATTCCTAAAACATTGACAGCCACATGCAGTACCACTTGAGCTCTTTCTCATATATATAGATATGTTGGCATATATATATTTATTTGTTTATATATATGATGTTGATAATCCTAATCCCAGAACAAGGCTAACAACCAAAATTATCTTTATTTTTTCTCCTATAATTATATTAAATGCTGCAAATAAAGATTAAAACAAGAAGAAGAAGACAAACAAAAAATTAAATGCCACAGCACTAAAACAGAACCACATAACAGATGAGGTTTATGGTGCATGCAGTCACAAAGGCTAGTAGAATGCACAAGATAAAAGGCAAAAAGGAAAACCACTTCGCCCCTACATAGAAGCCAAGAAATCAGAATATTAATCCAAAATCCCCATTAAAACCTATTAAAAGATCCCAACTAAATTTATGCAAAACCAACCACTCATTAAATAGTATCAAACATAAAGATAAATATTGGAATTTTTATGGATCACCATGTAAGTAGTTCCTCCAGAATTAGTGATTCTACCTCACTATTCTGCCGCACACAGTCACCATTTGGCTTTTACCTCGATGGTATTCAAGGTGATAGCTTGTGAGTTTTAGATCTTACTTCCGGTATCTCTAGACAGATTGAGCTGGTTAAAGTATTAACATTAATATGATATCCTTGTTTATAAAAAATAAAAAAAAAAACGAAGTACTAACATTACTGCAGAAGACAACATTGTACAGAACATACAAGAGTAGAAACTAAGTGGAACTAACCCCACAATAAAGGCACTTTCTTTCAACTTGGCATGAAAGAAAAATCTAAGAAAATACAGAACATAATGCACAAAACCTCAACACATCCAAGCTTGCATCATATCCAAGTAAACCTAAGTAATTTACATGCCTTTTAAAGGTAGTTAAAAGGATCAGATCTATATTATTGAAACAGGAAATTGAAAACTACATGTTTCAGGAAAGTGAAAACTACATGTTATTGTGACACAACCTTCAAAACATGTACTACATCTGTACATCTACAAATATTCATTAAACTCAAAAATGAAAACATATATAATTTCTTAGAGGAAGCAATGCTGCTTCAACCAAGTATACTAACTGGAGTACAAGCCATCTTCCACAACAAACCCAACATCCAGTCAAAGCAACACAAGAATAAATCCTAAAGTAACTTCCACCAATCAAGAACATAAGAATAAATCCTAAACCAAAGAAAGTCGCAACATTCAACTTGAAATGCAAATCTTTTTTCATGAATTAATAAAAAAAACTCCCAAAAATTCTTCATTTAAACGCTTCCATAGGACAAAGCTGAACACAAATAAGCAAATGAAAACAACCCACAATATAAACTTGGGCAAAATAGAGAGAGGGACCTCCAGGGCGTGTTTGTGTCGCTTAACCTTGCGTGGAGGAGAAGGGGGCTTCGACAGAGGACTGGAGACGGCGTTGAGGTGTGCATGGCGGTGAACGACTCCCCTAGTGGCGGCGATGTAGAGAAATTCGAGAGAGAGAGAGGTGAGGCCAGATCTGGGGGGAAAAGGAAAGGGATTGGCAGGGGGCTGGGGGAGAAGGAGATGGTGGCTATCGAGGTGAGGTGGCAGTTGCATGGTGGGGTCGAGCGTGGCGGCGTGGGTTTTGCGCAGCAGAGGCTCGAGGGAGAACAAGGATTGAGGAGAGAGAGGGGGGAGGTGGGGGGAGACGGGAGGGAAATGAGGGAGCGGCCGAATTAAAACTTAATCGTTTTTTGTGGCAACAAAATATCGCCACAATGAAGAGAAACAGTCGCTGCATAATATCACAAATGCATTATCAGCGAACTTAAAATTATTGACACTGCACATTTGCAGCGACAAAAATTCGCCGCAAGAAGCAATGCACAGTCTCTGCTAGAATTTGTAATGGCTACTTCCGACACTTCACAAATCGCCACTAAAACCACAGATCACCTATAGCGGCGACAATTTTCACCATAATAAATATTTCTCGCGGCGAATTTTTTATATTCGATGGAAATAATGCCGCTACAGTGTCTATAACTTTTTGCGGTGAAAAAAATCGCCGCAAAATATTTCTCCCTCCAATTTTTTGAATTGGAGCTAAAATTCCGTGACGAATTTAAAATTCGCCGAAAGTAACTATTATTTGTGGCGATTTTTTTTGCAGCGATCTAAAAATCGTTGGAAAAGGCCTATTTTCTTGTAGTGAATATAAAATATTAAAAGCATTAACATAATAATTTGGTTACGAAGAGAAACCCTTTGAAGAACTCTTCAAAGTTAAAACCCTATGGGCAACCAAACCCAGGAAAATCAATTTTAATGATTGAGAGTATTACAAGTAAAACGTTTACAAAATCTTTGTAACTAGACACATTTACCCAAGACACGGGACCTGCTTGTCTTCTATCGTAGTAGGTAGTCAGAACCTCTGGCACTCTCTAATCTTTGTCTTTTTTACTGGAACCTCCAGTGGTTGAACTTGATCACGACAACCCCCCTTAGATTATGCTCTCACTCAATCCCACAGATTGAGCTTATTGGAAAATCTCTCTCAAGAATTTTCACCTGCATGATCTCTTGAAGTTCTACCTAGATCTTCAAACTCTCAATAGTTGTGAATGTGTTGTTCAAGTGTTGTGTAAAACCCTCAGTAGACTCCTCTATAAATAGGCAACGTTGTCATTGATTTGGAGAAGGATTCTGCTGACAGGTTTATCTAGAATCTCAATCAAATACATTACCAACTATTTGCAAATATCTCAGACTGAATCACTTCTGTGCGATTACATCGAGTTCAAATCAGCTTCAATTTTTTTAATAAACCTTTGCATCTTTATCTCTTCAATTGACTCTTAGATTCAATACATACATAGGACTCTTATAGACTCTTATCTTATAATATAAACAAGTTTTGATAAGAGTTATAATTCAAACACTTATCCTAATCAGATAACTTCTATTAAAATACTTATCTTTATCGGATCACTCCTAGAGTCCTATTTAAACTTACATTCATCCATAATTCTAATTTAAATACAGTCTCATCTAATCCTAACCAAATATAAATTACAATTACAATCTCCCTATTTGGCTGATTGATGACAAAAACACATATTAGATGAATGTGATTTAAACCTACAAAACAACTAACCAAACCATCAACAAAGATATCATATAAGAAGTTATACTTTAAAAATAAATTCATCATAGGCAAAAGGTTTGAAGTACCATGATGAGTCTTAACTTAACCACATGCAAATCATTGTTCAATATGCTAAAAAAAAAAAAAACTTAATAAATAATAATAAAAGGTGGTGGTGGTGGTGTATGCATTCTGTCCGCATAGCCCTGCTGCTCCCTTTGCTGATAAATTCATCTTGTGACGCCCCGACTCCCACGTACAAAAAGCTTCGGGAATCCTGGGTGTCGATACAATAGTATTTAATTCAAGAGACTTTGGCTTTGTTTTAAGAGGTTTGTCTTTGGATATTTGTATTAAATTAAAATTCTGGTACTAGTGACTTATTTATTATTATCCGCTGCGTATTTATTGTGCACTGTTTATTTGTTGCACACACTTGGCACTTGTCGTTGGGATGCATGAGGTGTCGTCATCATCCTGACGTCATGATTCTTGAAGCTTTTTGTACGTAGGAGTCGGGGCGTCACACATCCCCTCTCCCCCTATGTGTTGTCATTATCAATCAGAATCTGATTTTTCTTTTTCTTCAGGTGGATTTATTGTTTTCAGAATCTGATCCACATCCAGAACAACTTGCTGCAACCTATCATTTACCTTCTCTGATTCATCTTGCAAGTCTGCTAGCACTTGTTCCTTTTTTTCTTCCACTTATCCACAAAAGAATCAAATTTTGATTGCAAAATTCGAAGTTGTTCAATCACTTTGATGGATTGTCTTGGGGCAGGATGAGAAGATATGGATGTCTCGGCATGACTTCTTTTCTTTCCACTAACTACGGTTTCTCACTTGGTGACTGTTTTAGAGGAGATCTTCCTATACATCTTTACTGTGGCCTTTGTGCTCCTTAAATGAACTTTAGCAATTCTGGCTAATTTCGTGATGAGACCTTCAAATGACAGATTTTCCTTGTTTGACATGTCAGTCTTGGCCTTGAAAATAATATCAATAATATGGGAGGGAAGATCTATGAATACACCTTTAACTAGAGCATACATAAATTGGACTTTTTCAATTATCCGTTCGGTATGCCTAGTGATGGGTCAAAGATTTGTCAATACAACTTTGGCAAAGAACCTATATTCAGGTAGCATTGATTTCATAGAGAGTCTATGGATCTTTGGGGGCCATGCTGGTGTGTTGATCCAACAAACAAATCTTTCATTTGGGTTTTTGATGGGGTTCCCATGCCCTTGTTTGGATAACCTGGGTTTTTCACACTAGGGAATTTATAGAACTCTCTAATAGTTTCGGGAGTTATGATCATGTCAACACCCATAAAAGTGGATGTAATTAAATATTGTCCATACTCAGTAAAGAGTTGGCATAAAATTCTCTCACAATCTTAATATAGGGGGCATGAGCTCCCTGATCAGTAATTTTTTCCCATTCACTGTCAGCAAATATGTGAGTAATAAATTCAAAAGCAGGGTCATTCACATCACTTAGAGTTACCTCTCGTTCTCCAAGAACATTCCTCTTGGAGAACACATTCTTGTAGGCTGTTGCAGTTTCCTCACTAACAAACTTTGGTGGTTTTGATCATTTAGTAGAAGTAGAAAGTTTTAATGTACTCCCCACTCCTTTAGAAGGAACAAATCATTTATCTGCCACCTTGGATTTTTGTGAAGTGTTCTTTGGAGTTTTCACATGAAAATCAAATTCTCCCTCACTAGAGGTGCTTTGCTATCAAACTTTACTTTCTTTGCAATCGACTTGTATTTCATCTGCAAAAAGAAAAAAAGAAAGAAAAGAAGCATGATAAATACACAAAGTGATAGCATTACTAGATTCATTTCTCTTTGAAACTATTGACTGAACAAGGCCAATACAATGTAGATAATTCAAAAAAGAATTAATCCAATCACGTTCGTGTTTCTAGAAGGTTATCCAGAAGGCACATACATGTTCAGCGATTTTTACTAGCCTGGGAAAATATCTAGACCTAAGCACAGGACCAACGCAACACAGGGTGGAGGAGAACAACATTTAGAAAATAGCCAAACAGAGTCACATGCAACCTTTGCTCGTTACCTTCTATACGAACCCAACACGAATGCCCTTTTTTAAAGCTTTATTTAACCCTTTCAAAATGATTTTCAAGTCCTAAGTCAACTAGATTTCCGAAACTTTAAGGATTTCAGAGATTTTTAAGAAATTGGAGACTGAGAGAACCCTAAATAGAGTCCTAAAGCAAAGAAAACTTAAGAAGTACATTCTGAAGAGAAGACTTGCCTTGAGTTTGTGCAAAAGATAAACATAAATGTCTTGAGATACACAAATCGAAAATGATGTGTTTTCTCTCTAATAGTGTATCAAAGAAGATGAACAGAATGAATGGAGGAGGTAACCGAGAATTAATGGTGATTTAGGGGTGATTGACTTGCTGGGTGCAGTTAATGCTAGTTTCCACATAATTACTTCTTTTCATTTTTACTAGCTTTTCATGTGTGCATGATTTAGGACCATATTAAAAAAAAAAAAAAAAATACTATTTTTTAACATAAACAAACGCATGCAAAACAAGAAGCTGGAAAATACAGATTATATGGCGGTGCGGTACCCATGCATAATGTATAGCCATCTAGTAAGTCCTACGTACGTACCTAGGCTAGTCTGATGATCAAATGTGCCAAACCATTTCAACAGTAAAGCAACTGATCAAGGCAATAGTCCACTATTCACAAGATAAAGTCAAACGAGCCCATCAGGTAGGTGTATTCCTGTGAATGTAGATGATGACTTTCTACGTACTCACCTACCTAGCTACCACATTACTAATGGCTTCATGACTCGTAGAATATGTACGAGGCACTTTTGCATATTGAAAATGACAGGATTTAGCAAAAAGGTATACGTAGTACCCGTGTATAAAAAAGACTATATATTACTATCCATGGATCCTTCCAATCAACTAGATCTAGATGGCAACACTTGACAAAATAGCAACTCTCAATGGGGCTTAGTGCATATAAATAGTGAATATGCAACAACCTCATGTACACATAGGGTTAGCTAGCTAGTAATTCATGTTAATTTCCATGTCAAGTTTGGATCACGTCAAATTTGTATCATATATGAGTTAACTCTAACCTAACGCGTGTTTAATTAAACAAGTTAATTCGCTCCATTATTAATGCATGCTATACTCAAATTGGGTTCGTGCCCAATTCACAAGTTGTGACAAAACTTGTCAGCTTTGAATGTCTAATATTGAGTTTGAGTGGTGTAAAATTGAGTACTTTAGGCCATATATGAGTCAACCTTATCCCAACGTATTTAGTTTATTAGACTAGACCTCTCAAGAATTTCCTTTCTAATTTGTCGAATTCGTGCATGCCTTGTGTTAAAGATTGCCAACCCTATTCTCACACATGCTCATAATCAGCGGTTTGATAGTACTCTTTGGAGCACACTAAAAGAAAAATAGCATTTATGTCAAGTTATTTTTTAAAAAAAAATGATTATTTATGACGATAATAGACTCATTTGATAGTAAATAGTTATTTTTATATAAAATAACTAATAACAAATAAATAGTTTTCTTGTAGCTGAAGAGAGAAACATCATTCTTATTTTTCATGTATATTGACTTGACCGTTGTAAGACACTTTCGAAGTCTTATATATATGAGGGTAGCCTCCTAATATTTTCCTGCAGAATGACTAAATCGATATTTTTAGGCATTCGTAAGTCTTGTTTAACGATTCAAATAGATTGGTATAATACATTATAAAAAACTTTCCATTTAAAAGTATATATATGTATATATATTAACCGGTAAAACTGAAAATGAAAAATCTAGAACGAAATAATATTTAATTTTCAAAGTATATATCTGGGCTTAGACAAAGAAGCACATACGTACAGCTAATGTATATATAACAATTGTGTCTTTTAAGAAAAGGAAAGAAGCCTCGTTTTATGTTTGGCCGATTCTCTAGTACGGTAGATTCGAACATACAAATACATACATGCATATTATAAATGTAATAACAGCGATCGAATATTGTATCTATTAATTGGAAATGAAACAAGCTTTATTAATTATTATTATTATTATTATTATTGCAGCCTATCATTTTGTGTTTGGCGGATTCTGTTTGGTTGGTTTGTACAGATGGTACTTGAAAGGACAACCCTCAATCTGATCGTCAAGAAGAAAAACTCTTACTAATTGCTTAATTAATTAAGTAGCATCATCATGTGCATGCATCATGCATGCACAGTCAACATACAAACACATGATGATGATCATAAACCAAAATTGCTTATGCCCAGATCAGCCCCTCGGATTAATGCAGGTCACGTCTGGCAAAAGAGATCAAACAAAGGAAGATCAGGAAAAACGTTGCTGATCTTGTGCTAGATGGCTGCTGCTATATATGTACTTGCAGAAGAAGAAGAAGAAGAAGTCCCTCAGAGAGATCTAATTAATTTATTCTCGATCTAAAAACAAATAAGGCAAACTTACTTTAGGTTATGTTCAAAGTGATCATCCGTGATATGGCTAATAGCTTGGAAGGATCCCATTTTTGTTGGCCATGAATTGAGCGTATAGTACACTAGCTTGTGTAATATTGATGCAGACAAAGTGGTGGGGACAAATTCACATCTCTTTTTTAAAATTGACGAATCTATTGGGATCATGCACATCAGCAAAAAGGTCACCTTTCCAACTGAAAACTCACATGCATATGAACAATATTATCATGTCCCACAACGGTTAACATCAGCAGCAAGCTAAGCAACAACGACAAACTCCCAATGGGGAAGCATATATATATATATATATATATGGATCATGATATCTTGTTTCATATATCGCTTCAGATTTTAGAATTATCCGTCGCCATTTTACCAGAAATTAATTAATTTATAATATTGCAGTGATCAATGTTAATTAGATAGCAGGACCACTTCAAACTTCATTCCAGTTAATTATTTTGATGGTGATTAATTAATTTGGGAATTGAATTTGTATGGTCATGGTTTCTTCTGATGATCAGCAGGAAGAAATACTTATCATATATATATATAATATATATATATACTTGGAATTTAGTATATATGCTCGGCCACATGTTGTAAGCTGCGGCCAGTACTCATGCATTATATATGTATATAATTATATATATGGGTGCTGTTTGTTGTATATATATATAGCAATATGTGCCTCCATCGACTTCAACTGATAATTATATAGTTTTCATTTAATCTTACAAATTTAATTTAAAAAGTTCCTTCATAGTTAATAAATTACACAATTTTGTTGCTTAATTTATTCCCAAGATCAGACAATGACATTGAATAAGACAACATGATTAATCCAACCGATGCACATTTTTACATCTGACGATCTATCTCAATTAATTTAGAAAAAAGGGAAACCAAATTTAGGTGCGAGTGTGAGGAGTGTATGGAATATTAATTAATATCCATACTGCATGCAACTGAATACTGATCTAATGATGCAGGGAGCACCTAACCTGAGAATAAAAAACGCCAATTTGATCATTTTTTTTCTCGTTTTCTTTACAAGTAATACTAGATACAATATTTTTAGAATATGCAAGCTCGTGCAATAATTTTATTAAAAAGAATAAACCAATTATTAAAAAATAAATTTTCTCATGTGGATCTCAAATTTCTCTCTCTCTCTTTTTTTTTTTTAAAAGTGTATGAAACTTACATACCAGTTTAAAACTGTACAAATCATTTTTCCTTCTTAATTAGCGAGTAGAATCTTTGTAAAATTTCTAAAATAGCTGCACAATATATAGTCAATATCATGATGAAGAGTGATCTAAAAGCTGGTTGAAGGTTTTTGATCATTACTAATTGGTTGGTTACCGAGACATTTTCACATGCACTTTAATAATGGAGTACAAGAAACCCTAATTAATCATGTGTGTCATGCATGAAGTTCACGAGAGTACATACTCCAAAGTTCACGAGCATATAATAAGCACAAAAAGACGGCTACGAAGGTCGTTCGTACTCCAAAAGTCCTTATTCTTCCCAATTATTTGTATCATATTGACGAAGATTAAAAAAAAAAAAAAAAATCAATTATTTAACTTCACGTAAATAGGGATATATGATGATAATTTTTTATTTAAATTAAATATATATATATATATATATAAGATGCAAAAATCAAGAAAATATGTGATCGAGGTACGTTAATTAACGTGGCCCATGATAATTTCTATGATAATTTCAAGTAGCTAGGCTACGCTGAATATTTATAATTTATATTCATCATGTCACCAACGAGCTAGATGTTATTACACAGATTTTCATACTTCATTTCTAACGGTTTATGCTTAATTATTAGTATTATTTACGTACGGTCGCATCCAAATTAAATGGCATCAACATTTTGGTTTATTAATTTTGCACGCTGGGGCAGTCAACAGGTGTGATTATTAATTAATAATTATAATTACTTAATATCACGTACATATATATATATATATTTATATCTTTGTCCAAAAACAGAGACATTCACGACAACAAACTGGCAAATGCATATAAATTAATATTACCTTTTACTGTTTTTGCCACAAAGAAATAAAGCAAGATTTACATTCTGATACAGTAGGATAGTCTCCCATTTGCATTCAGATGTCAGAAATTCTAAAATGGAAAATGTCAGTATGTCGTCTGAGTTTGTCCTCTCATTTTGACCGTTTATTTATTTAATTTCTTATTTAATTTTTTTATTTAATGATTAAGAAAATAATTTTTAATGTATTGGTATATTTTTTTTCTATTTTTTTAAAATATTTAAAAAATGTAAAAAAGCAAAGAAGATAAAAATAAAAAAAAGAACTTTGTGCTAGTGGGCATACCCAGCTGTTAAAGCTGGCCGGCACGCTGGCACGACTCTTCTAAAATTTTTTTTATTGATTTTTTTCCTTGTAGTATGTACTTAGCAAATCACATGGATAAATTCCTTGGAGAATGCCTATATATATATATGTCTTTCTTTTCACTTGAAGCAGAATCTTAATTCTTATAATGGTATCAATTTAGTAATGATCATAAGGTTATTTGGAACTCCCATGCACGAATCAAAACTTGGGGATGACAAAGTACGTACGAACATGCGCAGACACAAAGAGTACTGAAAGGAGAATGGTGCATGCATGTTCGATGGGAAATGTTGAGGGAAAGGGACGGGTGGAATGGAGGGCGGGGTCTAAGACTAGAAAGATAAACCTTGGTTGGTCATGGAAATAAGGTGTAATTCCTCTTCCTCATATATGGAAGACATGCGTCCGTACGGCTGGCTTGATCATTATGAATTCAATAAGCTGAATGAACGGAAAGGAAACTAACAGAAATTAATGATCATGTTTGCATATAGCATTCTCGTCGTTTTCTTGGGTTTTGCCTGAGCATTTATGTCATTGTACTCATCACAATTCTGTTCTTTTGGGTCGGATTTTCATCTCATTCTTGAAGAAACATGAAAGAACTTATATAGACAAGCACTCACCAACCAAAGAAATCATTGTGATCATGATCATTTCTATTTCTATCATATAACAAGGTAGCATGATCTCTATATCTCAAGTTTGAATGTCCTGGTCATGTTTAGAGCCTTTCTGAGAAGTGGCTGGTAAAGAACAATACTAGTCTTTATTCCAAATCTTGTCATTTTCTTGGTGATATGATATATTTTAAATAGTTTTATTTGCCAATAACTCAAATGATAACCACTTAAGATGTGATACATAAAAAAGTGTGATTAGAGATGTGAAAAATAACATTCTACGTATATAATTAATTATATGTGTAGTCGTTTTATAGGCGAACCACTTAAAATATGACACTTATATATATAAACTGGCGTGACTAAAGATAAAAAATTTAAGGGAAAGACGAACAACATTTGTCTTATTGATCACAATCATTTGAGAGTACTTTTGCCTCGTGGATTTTCTTATATTTCTTACCCATCAAAATAAATCAATCAATCAATCAATGGTAAAATTCACTGACTGCAGTAATTTAGACTGAAGTTAGGAACTCCAACTCACTGACTGCAGTTCTTGGGATTGTGGGGATTTAACACAAACAATTTACAGGTTCTTTGCATGAACAATTATTTTAGGGTTGATTCACCCAAATCCCAACCTTCAAAGCTGATGGAGTTTCCCTTATTTTGCAGTAATTTTCATAAAGTAAAAAGTGCAGTTTTTTTTTAATACTAGCNTTATATAGTTTTCATTTAATCTTACAAATTTAATTTAAAAAGTTCCTTCATAGTTAATAAATTACACAATTTTGTTGCTTAATTTATTCCCAAGATCAGACAATGACATTGAATAAGACAACATGATTAATCCAACCGATGCACATTTTTACATCTGACGATCTATCTCAATTAATTTAGAAAAAAGGGAAACCAAATTTAGGTGCGAGTGTGAGGAGTGTATGGAATATTAATTAATATCCATACTGCATGCAACTGAATACTGATCTAATGATGCAGGGAGCACCTAACCTGAGAATAAAAAACGCCAATTTGATCATTTTTTTTCTCGTTTTCTTTACAAGTAATACTAGATACAATATTTTTAGAATATGCAAGCTCGTGCAATAATTTTATTAAAAAGAATAAACCAATTATTAAAAAATAAATTTTCTCATGTGGATCTCAAATTTCTCTCTCTCTCTTTTTTTTTTTTAAAAGTGTATGAAACTTACATACCAGTTTAAAACTGTACAAATCATTTTTCCTTCTTAATTAGCGAGTAGAATCTTTGTAAAATTTCTAAAATAGCTGCACAATATATAGTCAATATCATGATGAAGAGTGATCTAAAAGCTGGTTGAAGGTTTTTGATCATTACTAATTGGTTGGTTACCGAGACATTTTCACATGCACTTTAATAATGGAGTACAAGAAACCCTAATTAATCATGTGTGTCATGCATGAAGTTCACGAGAGTACATACTCCAAAGTTCACGAGCATATAATAAGCACAAAAAGACGGCTACGAAGGTCGTTCGTACTCCAAAAGTCCTTATTCTTCCCAATTATTTGTATCATATTGACGAAGATTAAAAAAAAAAAAAAAAATCAATTATTTAACTTCACGTAAATAGGGATATATGATGATAATTTTTTATTTAAATTAAATATATATATATATATATATAAGATGCAAAAATCAAGAAAATATGTGATCGAGGTACGTTAATTAACGTGGCCCATGATAATTTCTATGATAATTTCAAGTAGCTAGGCTACGCTGAATATTTATAATTTATATTCATCATGTCACCAACGAGCTAGATGTTATTACACAGATTTTCATACTTCATTTCTAACGGTTTATGCTTAATTATTAGTATTATTTACGTACGGTCGCATCCAAATTAAATGGCATCAACATTTTGGTTTATTAATTTTGCACGCTGGGGCAGTCAACAGGTGTGATTATTAATTAATAATTATAATTACTTAATATCACGTACATATATATATATATATTTATATCTTTGTCCAAAAACAGAGACATTCACGACAACAAACTGGCAAATGCATATAAATTAATATTACCTTTTACTGTTTTTGCCACAAAGAAATAAAGCAAGATTTACATTCTGATACAGTAGGATAGTCTCCCATTTGCATTCAGATGTCAGAAATTCTAAAATGGAAAATGTCAGTATGTCGTCTGAGTTTGTCCTCTCATTTTGACCGTTTATTTATTTAATTTCTTATTTAATTTTTTTATTTAATGATTAAGAAAATAATTTTTAATGTATTGGTATATTTTTTTTCTATTTTTTTAAAATATTTAAAAAATGTAAAAAAGCAAAGAAGATAAAAATAAAAAAAAGAACTTTGTGCTAGTGGGCATACCCAGCTGTTAAAGCTGGCCGGCACGCTGGCACGACTCTTCTAAAATTTTTTTTATTGATTTTTTTCCTTGTAGTATGTACTTAGCAAATCACATGGATAAATTCCTTGGAGAATGCCTATATATATATATGTCTTTCTTTTCACTTGAAGCAGAATCTTAATTCTTATAATGGTATCAATTTAGTAATGATCATAAGGTTATTTGGAACTCCCATGCACGAATCAAAACTTGGGGATGACAAAGTACGTACGAACATGCGCAGACACAAAGAGTACTGAAAGGAGAATGGTGCATGCATGTTCGATGGGAAATGTTGAGGGAAAGGGACGGGTGGAATGGAGGGCGGGGTCTAAGACTAGAAAGATAAACCTTGGTTGGTCATGGAAATAAGGTGTAATTCCTCTTCCTCATATATGGAAGACATGCGTCCGTACGGCTGGCTTGATCATTATGAATTCAATAAGCTGAATGAACGGAAAGGAAACTAACAGAAATTAATGATCATGTTTGCATATAGCATTCTCGTCGTTTTCTTGGGTTTTGCCTGAGCATTTATGTCATTGTACTCATCACAATTCTGTTCTTTTGGGTCGGATTTTCATCTCATTCTTGAAGAAACATGAAAGAACTTATATAGACAAGCACTCACCAACCAAAGAAATCATTGTGATCATGATCATTTCTATTTCTATCATATAACAAGGTAGCATGATCTCTATATCTCAAGTTTGAATGTCCTGGTCATGTTTAGAGCCTTTCTGAGAAGTGGCTGGTAAAGAACAATACTAGTCTTTATTCCAAATCTTGTCATTTTCTTGGTGATATGATATATTTTAAATAGTTTTATTTGCCAATAACTCAAATGATAACCACTTAAGATGTGATACATAAAAAAGTGTGATTAGAGATGTGAAAAATAACATTCTACGTATATAATTAATTATATGTGTAGTCGTTTTATAGGCGAACCACTTAAAATATGACACTTATATATATAAACTGGCGTGACTAAAGATAAAAAATTTAAGGGAAAGACGAACAACATTTGTCTTATTGATCACAATCATTTGAGAGTACTTTTGCCTCGTGGATTTTCTTATATTTCTTACCCATCAAAATAAATCAATCAATCAATCAATGGTAAAATTCACTGACTGCAGTAATTTAGACTGAAGTTAGGAACTCCAACTCACTGACTGCAGTTCTTGGGATTGTGGGGATTTAACACAAACAATTTACAGGTTCTTTGCATGAACAATTATTTTAGGGTTGATTCACCCAAATCCCAACCTTCAAAGCTGATGGAGTTTCCCTTATTTTGCAGTAATTTTCATAAAGTAAAAAGTGCAGTTTTTTTTTAATACTAGCTGCATTACAATGTTTTCTGTTTGTCCTCTTATCCTTTGTTTCTTTGTCAAAGGGTCATTGTAGTCTCCACAGGAATTAAACATGTGATCTGAAAGAAACCCATTTTCCCAAGCTTCTTTTGTGAATTAAATGGCAATTTAAGCTGGACACAAGGACACTCGTAGTCTTCCATTAATTATTACTACTCTACAGTAAACTCATAAATCATAGATGTATGAAAGCATAACTATGGGCGCATGGAGGTTTCTTTCAAATGGTTTCCTTCAAGTACATGAAGTGCAAGAAAAAAGAAAAATTTAAAACCCTCATGGCCATATGTTCTGTTGGAAGACAGTTAGTTTCTGTTGCTTTTTACTCTGTTTCTCTCTCTTCCATCATTGGGAAACAGGAATTTTTGGTGGAAGAAAGGGAAAGGAGAAAGAGAAGCAAAGCATAACAAGAGACAGCCTCAAGTTTGTTGAAAGCCATATGGGTGCGGGGGTTAAGAAGACAAAGCATGACAAAAAGTCCCAGCCCGTGAAGGCTTGCATGCATGTGACCTTATAGAGCTGTTATAATCAGTGCCGGCCCTTGACACCTTATAGACCCACTCACGTGTCTCTTTTTGGCTTTTACGCCAAAATTTGGATTGTTCTATTAGCACTAGTTAAATATGTCATGCAGCTATGAGACCTTGGAGGAAAGCCAAATAAATTAGGAAAAAGAGCATATTACTCTATTAATCAATACTTTCAAAACAAAGAATTTTATTTGTAAATTTGTTATTGACACACTAAATACATTACTGTCGTAGAATCTACAATATCACTCAGTTAATTTGGTTATAAAAGATGTACGAGCTGTTTGGATAGTGAGATAAAATGAAATGAGTTAAAATAATTTGTAAATAGTAGTGAGATTATTAGTTGAAATTATACGAGACGAGACGAGATGTTTCATCTTACTTCTGTATCCAAATTGGCCCCGTAAGTCTTACCTTAAGTGTTATGTTTATACACCGACTTAAAAGTAGCAAAACTTGTAAGATGTAGTGTTACATGATTATTTTTCATAAATGGTAAAGCAAACCCAGTTTCATAAATGGAATGAGAGGATCATCTTTATTTTATTCTCGATAAAATTCCTTTAAAGAAAGATTGTTTTATCTATGTTATGTTATAGAAAGGAAAAGAAAATCAGATAGCAAAGGATGATGGCAAAGTTTGGCATTTTTGATAATTGATTTAAGGACGTTTTTGGACAAGCAAGACCGTACTGTGAGTCACATGCAACGAGGAATGCACAATGGGACCTATCTGTTAAGTAAAGCAAATTCCAACCAAAATTCACATAAAAGAAAACAAGATAATTAATAAATGAGAAGGAAAACAGAAAATTAAGGAAGAAGAATGAAACGCAAAAAGCCTAACAAAATATATCTGTGCTTATGTCTGCAGAGTCTTCTGCAGCCTTGGAGCACTTCTCTTCCTATATAAACCCAACCATAACTCATTTTGGCCATCTTAAGTAGCTCTCTCTCTCTCTCTCTCTCTCTCTCTCTCCACAGCAATTGCAGGCATGAGTGGGTTGAGCTACAGAAGCCTCACATTTATGCTTCTCATTGCTCTACTTCTTTGGTCATCAAAATTCGAGACTTGCAATGCGAGAAGAGGGAAGCATTGGAGGAAAAGTAGGGCTACCTCAGGCTCTCTGTCTAAAAAGAAAGGAAAGAGTCACAGCAGTGGCAACCGCCACCATAGTAGTGGAGGATCAAAACCAAAACCTCCATCACACAAAGCTCCATCTCCTGCACCAAAAAAGGGCACACCATCAAGCCCGCCACTGCCGCCGCCGCCAGAGAAAGGTCACAATGGTGGTGGGCACTCCGCAACCTTCAACGTGCTAGATTTTGCAGCCAAAGGTGATGGAAGCACCGATGACACACAGGTTATTCTCCAATTCTGTGACTAATTGAAGAAATAAAAAAAATAAAAATAAAAAAGGTGCAAGGGAAAATGTCTTTTGTTGCTTGGCATTATATGGTTTGCATGCAAAGATTCAAAATTATTCAGATAATTACAGAAAGTTCATTTCTTTTTCCCACGAAAATTCGGCGAATGCAAAAATTACAACTGGAAACAAATGTAAATAATTCTTAGCAGCGTTGTTGAGTCAATTCATAATAAATATTCTGTTTCTGTTTTCCAAAAACAAAAAAAAAAAAAAAAAAAAAAGGGCATGAGGGAGATTAAAATTTGAACTTGATCATATATAGCAACATCTGTGTCCATTCGGGTACCATAGATGAATATAGATATGTCATCTAGAAAGCATGCGCAATGCAAGTTTTTCAGGACATTTTAAGGATTATAGGGTTACACAATCACAAATTAAAGGCCTGTTTGGATATAGAAATCATCTCATATCATCTAATCATTATAATTTTTTTAAATTTTTTCACAAAATATAATAAATAATTTAATTTTTTCAAATATCAAAATAATAATAATATTAAAAAATAATATTATAATAATATTTTATTAACTTATCTAAAATTTTCTATCTTATCACATTTCACTATCGACCCATAAATCGTTTAGTTTGCAGTAACAAACAAGACTGATCGACCATGGCTTAAAAAAGGGACACATTTAGTACAGATTACATCAAATAATTAGCTATATAAAAAAAAGGTTGAAGACAAAAGAAAGAACTAGCTAGCCAAGCAGTTGGTGACACCCGCACCAATAAAAAATAAATAAAAAATTGATTCCCGTTACGACAGTTGAGTCACGATTCCAACAATTATTGTGTACGGTTCTGCACAAGCCAACACCAACCTTTTTTTTATATTACGAAATACAGTTGCTCTTGCACAGGTAACGATGCACTCATAATAATTATTTTATAGTTTAATATGTAATTAATTAATGTAATGTAAATGTGTTATTACAATAAGATTAATTTTACAGTGAATCGCAGGCATTCCAAGCTGCATGGGCTGCTGCTTGTAAAGTGGAGGCATCAATGATGATCATTCCATCAAATTATGTATTCCTTGTGGGACCCATTTCGTTCTCTGGTCCATACTGTCAACCAAACATTGTATTTCAGGTATAAGTTGACCATTTACATACAAATAACAAAGTTAGAATTCAAACTGTTATGGAATTTTACAATCCAAAGTTGTTCTGGAAAAGTGAGAATGGCACGTCTCATACCTTGTGTAGACTACAATTCATGGTAGGGGATCCTTGTTGGGTTGTTTGAATCTTGTATGAGTAGAATAAAAGGCTAATGCCTCGTTTGTTTTTATAACCATTCTCATCTCATCTTATTTAATCATTACAACTTTCAACTTTTATCTCAATTCATATGATCTCATCTGTGAAAATAAATGAGACATAACGGGAAATGAAAACTCAGAACAATCTCAATGGATAAAAGTGGGAAAGGATGTTCGTCGTTGTAAAGGTCGAGAATCTGGATGATAATCATATCTTACACTAAAACAATCATATCTTAGATGAATTGAGTATAATCAAGCCATGTCTACTCTAAACAATGCTTTCACCTTTGATCATGGCTCTCCTCCTCTCTTACTATCCAATAGTAAATAACAAAGACCGGAAATTTTAACATAAAGACTGAAGTGATGCTTTTTCTCAGCTGGATGGCACAATCATTGCTCCAACGAACTCCAAAGTTTGGGGCAAAGGTCTGCTACAATGGCTTGAGTTCACAAAGCTAAGAGGAATTACCATCCAGGGAAAAGGTATCATTGATGGAAGAGGCTCAGTCTGGTGGCAAGATGCCCCTTTTGATGATCCTGTTGATGATGAAATAGAACTCATTGTCCCATTAAATAGCACTGTTGAAAAGAACCTGTCAGCACCGGTAACAATTCATTTTCCCCTGCATTTACATTCCCATTTATCTGAAACTGATCATAATCATGCTTCTCCAACAACTGGGTGGCAGTTAAGAAGCCAGCTAGGGAGGATAATGCCAAGCATCAAGCCTACTGTAAGGACCACTTCAAGACTTGAAATTGGCTTGCAAACATCATGGCCAAGCCATCTAACAGAATTGCTGCATTCTCCTTGCACAGGCACTCAGGTTTTACGGGAGTTTTAATGTGACAGTCACAGGCATAACAATTCAAAGTAGCCCCCAGTGCCACCTGAAGTTTGACAACTGCATGGGAGTGTTGGTCCATGATTTAAGTGTTTCATCTCCAGGTGACAGTCCCAATACAGATGGAATCCATCTACAGAACTCCAAAGACGTTCTAATTCACAGCAGCAATCTTGCCTGTGGTAATTAATTACTTCTACAATTTTTCATTTGGCAATTGATTAGACACTAAGTGGTCACGAACTGAGCAAGAATCAAGAACACAACCTATAGTGTCATAGATCAAAATTACATTATTTTAATGAATATAGAAATAACAGAGAGGAAAGATTCCTTAATTGAGATTAACTGAGTTAGGGTAATGAAAACACAGACACAATCTTATCCTGCCAAAGCCTTATTCCTCAGAGCAACAATCTCTGACCATTTACAGTCTGACACAAGGCTTTAGCAATTATATGACGTGTGTCATCTCTGGAATCACTAGTGGCACATCCAGTGGAGGATTAGGTCTTAACCCCGTAGATAACAATAACACTTCTTTGTTTTTTTTTTTTTCCTTCCTGTAGTTTCTTTGTCTTCATCAGCAACTAGAACATCTTCTTCCCAATCCTTCCCCCTTTGTTTATTAGTACTTATATAAGGCTGATGTAGCTAATATAGCTTGAACTTTAAACAGGTCCATACATTTAGTATAAGCTAAATTTAGTTCTAAATACCAGATCCTTGGAACAGGAAATGACTGCATTTATATAAAAACTAAAAGCTCAAATCTTATACATAAACAACGTGAAAAGCGAGCAGGGAGCACTAACCTTGAAATAAAATGTGACAAGATAAGCTGGCTACAATTAAAAAAAAAAAAAAAAAATGGCATGTGCAGGAGATGACTGTGTTTCTATACAAACTGGATGTTCAAATATATACATACACAATGTGAACTGTGGGCCAGGACATGGAATCAGCATTGGAAGTCTAGGAAAGGATGGCACCAAAGCCTGCGTCAATAACATTACCGTCCGAGACATCACTATGCAGAACACTATGAATGGTGTCAGAATCAAGACATGGCAGGTATTAATTCCATTTCTAATTATATGATTGAAAAAATCAACAAGTTAAAAGTAACAAAATCAGGAATATCGTGAAGGAAGATCAAGTTTTTATTTCTAATTGCAAGGCATTCACGCACTTGGGATGCTTAAACCTGATCTCATCCACTATAATTTGTGTCAACCATTTGTGTTGTCTAGAAACTAATTTTAAAAAAATACTCACATTTTCATGAATTTGACCCAGTTCAACATATGGTTTCTAGGATTTCAAAAGTTTCTAAAGAATTTGGAAACCTTGAAAAGAAGTTTTGATGTTAACCAAAATACTAAAAGAAATCAAATCAAAATTTGAAACCTAAAGAACCCAATCTGAGTAATTATATCACAATGCATGTTGTTGCTAAGGAATTCAAATACTAAATCTGCAGGGAGGATCAGGCTCTGTGCAGGGGGTACTCTTTTCAAACATTCAAGTTTCTGAAGTTCAAATCCCAATTGTGATTGACCAATACTATTGTGACAAAAGGACATGCAAAAACCAAACATCAGCTGTGGCTCTATCAGGAATCAACTATGAGAGGATAAGGGGGACATACACGGTCAAGCCCGTGCATTTTGCTTGCAGTGACAATCTTCCATGTATGGATGTAACACTAACTGCTATACAGCTAAAGCCACAGCAAGAGAAGTACCACATGTATGATCCCTTCTGCTGGCAGACTTTTGGAGAGTTGAGGACTCCCACTATACCGCCAATAGATTGTTTACAAATTGGCAAGCCATCGAACAACGGGGTTCAATCAGATCATGATATCTGTTGATCCTAACAATTGTAATTCAATGGTATAGACAGTTGTGTGGTCGGCATGACAGTCGGACCCCTTTCACACCATTAGCTAGTTAGGTAAAGCGTCCATATTATGATAGTCCTACTTTATAGGAATTATTCTCTACCAGCATTATGTCCATTCCGTTTGTGAGAGAGTATACACGCATTACTTTTATTGTATAAGGCAAGCTTGATTGTTAGCAGATTTCCAGATTATGAGATGGCATACAAATGCGATATAAAAGAATATCTTTTATACATATCCAGAATCTATGCATTACAACCAAGAAAGAGCATAGGAGGGCATACGCAGATCTGTGGGACAATGAATCATGCATAGAACACAAAGCAAGCAAATTTGGTTACCGACTGAATAGCATCATCAAACAACATCAAACATGAACAGAACCTAACATAGAGCTCATAAACAAATGGGAATCTCCGGCATTATAGCCCTAGCAAGTTATCAGGGACTCTGGAATCAAGAATGGTAATCAAAGCCCACAAACTATGGGCACGTTTACTTTAAGTAACTATTTAAACTTCAGAGAAATTATCAAAGCAATGGTTTACCGGTTAAAGTAACTAAAATGAATCAAACAAGTGATTTGAAGTATCGAACATGTGAATCGAGAAGAAGATTATGTGACATTTTTACTCTGTTTTCACTTCCCCGACCGATGCTTCAGCTTGGCTTCTCAGTGCCAGTAATCCCATTTTGCCTGGGACTTCTGGAAGCGCAACGATTCGTGCCTTTGTCATATCAGCTTTTTTCATCCACAATGAATGTGTTTATTTCTCTTATTTATTATCAATAAATCTCGATGGAGGCCGATCCCCCACAACGCACTTCACACCCCTTTAACGTGGAAAATAGGGTCTCAATGCCATGTCATGGTTCTTTCCTCCAAGGCCAGACGCGAGATGAAATCCCTCCCTCCCGGTTTCGGCCGGTTTTGACATTTTTTAAAAATCGGTTCCAGATCGATCGGTTTAAAACCAGATCGGTACCACCGAACCGGTTCGGTCCAATTTTTTAATTTTTTGATTAAAATTTACACCCGCAATCATAATAATACACTAGAGGCATATATTTCTCCCTTGACGATATAATGGTTGAATTATCACGTGGCGATTACGTTTGTAACTTTTACGTCTCTTTTCATTTCTTCAAAGAATTTTTTTAATATAAGAGTTTTAAGGTTATGTTTGGGGGGAGGGATGAGATTTCTCATCTCTATCTCATCTCATCTTATCATTACATCTTTTTCAAATCCCCATATAAAATATAATAAACAATTCAATTTTTTCAAATTTTAATTTAACTTTTTCAAATCCCAAAACAATCATAATATTAAAAAATAATATTTTAAACTTTCATCTTAACACTATTCATAAAATTTTCAAAACTTCTCATCTTATCTCAACATCCAAACATAATTTCTCTTTTGAGGGGATTAAAGTCCTTGGGCCTACAAACTTAACAGCTTGGGCTAAAATTTTCCTGCATTTTATTAAAGATTTAATGAGAGAAAGTAGTGGGAAGCCCATTTGGGAATGGCTCGGTTTTCATTTTCATTTTTTACTCTTTTTCCTTCCCAAAATTAATAATTTTTGAATTAAAGTAAATCTTTTATATTGATCGTTTTTACTTGTTTAGAAAGTTGTGATTTTGTGAAGTAATTAATATTTAATACCGTTTATATCAATGCTCTGTGAGTCTATAAACTTCTTAGCACCTCTTCCCTAGAAACCAATTGAAGATACTTGTTTGAGGTAAAAGGTCAGTCATAGTAGCTCCCAAAATTCAATTCCCAATACAATCCAGCTCCGCTCAAATTACCATCCTCTTTGTAATTACCACCAAATTATCAGTTTCCATAATCACTGCTTCAAATTATTAAGTCTTCGTTTGCTTACGTAATTCAGATGAGATCAGATGAGATATTTTGTTAAAAATTAAATAAAATATTGCTAGAATATAATTTCTTAATATAATTTTTTATTTTGAGATTTGAAAAAATTGAATTGTTTATTATATTTTATGTTAGAATTTGAAAAAATTATAATGATGAGATGTGATGAGATGAGATGAAATACTTTGTGTATCAAACCGAGCAATCTAGTCTCACTCTTTACTGCATTGTTGCAAGTGTCATCAAACGACTGCAAGACTTGAATTATTTGCTAAAATATTCGAGACCAACTTCTCGACATGCTTTTTTCAGCTTATCCCTCTCTCTCTTCCAGGTTACGGTCTTAAAGCCCACCTTAGTTAGATAGTTACACCGGTCCCCTTGTTAGGGATCTCGGTCTTGTTCCTAAATACTAAGGTCCACGAATTTGCCTTGGATGATGATGGTGACCGAGTGTCCTTGCCAACTTGCTTGGCCTTTGCACTTATTATGGCAATGATGAGTTCCTAGACTGATGAAGGTATGATGTTTAGTGATGGAAATGATGATGATGGTGAGTTCGGGTAATCTAAATAATAATTAGGCATGTTTGAGGCAATGGGGAATGGTTTGACGGTTGCCCTTGATGTTGGGCCACTTGGGTGATGTTTAGGGTTGGTATGGTGAAGATAGGTTATGGTTTGGATGGTGGCTAAGGGCAATTTCGAGATTGGAAGAGTTGGATTAGGGTTGGAGTGTAGGATGAGTTGCTAGGATTTGGAAAGAATGTGGATGAATGAGGCTATGACTCCTAGATTGAAGGAGTCACTTTGGGAAAGAAAGGAATTCGGTTAAGGTAAGAAGATGAAGATGGATAGTGTTTGAATGGGTCTATGGTTGTTTTTTGAGTTTAGGGATTTGGAGATAGGATTTGAATATGGTAAGATAGGATGATAGTCTTTGATTGACTTGAGTGATTTTAGGGAATGAGAGATTTGAGGGATTGGATATGGAAGATAGGTTTTGGATATAGCAAGAGGTTGGAAGTCTTTGGTTGACTTGAAAGATTCTAGGAAATAAAGTGGTTTTAAGGATGGATTAATTCTAGAGAAGTTGAGTGATTGTAGGGATTGAATTTAGAGGATGAAAGAGGATTGAGATTTGGTTTTGGCTATTGGGGTAAGTCTTGGTTGGCTTGAGATATTGTAGGGATGAGGAGATTTAAGGATTGACAATGGGATGACAATTCCTTAAATCAAGGGATATGGATATGAAAGATAGGATTGAGATGATGGGTAAGGTGGCTATGATTGATTCTAAATGGTAAGATGCATGTGAGTTGTTGGGAATTAGAAGTTTGACTAGGCTAAGGGATGTATTTCGAATTTAGAGTGATTGGAAGATGGAAGATGAGTTCCTAAATTGTAGGAGATGATTTTGAGATTGGTAAGATTTGTGAGATTGATTGGGATGAGTCAACTTTCCTAAAATAAAGGAAGTTGCCAAGTGGGACTCTTGAGGGATGACGAGGGTTTGTGGAAGACAAGGGTTTCGACTAGGGCTTTGTTGGATGGATGGAGGCTAGTTTTGGTAAGTGACAAATATGGGAAGATGGAGGTTTAGTGGATTTCGGCTAGGGTTTGTGTAGATGATTGAGGCTAGGTCTTATGAAATTAATGAATATGGAAAGTAGGGTAAACAATGTGTTGGTCGAACTATATGTGGGGGAAAGATCAAATGAGTGAATGGATTGTGTTTGTGAGATGGAGGGATACAAGTCAATATATGAACAATGGAAATACTTGTGATCACGTGGAAAATTGTATGAACAAATTATGGTTTATATGGATATTTTGATAAATCAAATAATACTAAGATTGAGACTTAGGATGTCTTTGATTTGCAAGAAAGTAAAAATGAACAAGATGAAAAATATAAGAGCAAGTAAGAAAAGATAAGAATAATGTATTTTTGAATATAGAATGAAGAATATAGATACAAGATGGATAATTAAATCAACACCTATTCACGAATTGCAAGATGATGAAACAAAGATAGACAATGGAATGGAACAAAAATAATACTCATAAGACAGATAGATAAATCACCATTGATTCACGTATTGCACAATGATGAAATAAGATAGATTGAATCACCACTTATTCACAAATTGCAAGGTGATGATCCTCTATTAGGGATTCACGAATTTGATCCAAGAAGTCCAAGTGCTAAGCACCGAAAAGTGATCTCAAGAACAATAGTCTACCCACTTAGGGAATTTGTCAAAAGATGTAAAATGAAATACCTAAGAGTTTTATTTATAGAGATTACAAAGTAGAAATCTCCAATAGGCCCTTGAAATATAATAAAATAAAATAAATAAAGATAAATAAATGATATGGTCTTGTATGGCTAATGTAGCCCGTGATATGTCTTGGCCTTTAGTTGGCCTTGGCTAACCTTGATCCTGAAAGTGGTTCGATCTTTATTGTCTATGCATGCCTAGGACCTTATCTTAGAGTGATTTTTGATGGGTCCCCAACACCGCTCTTGTGGGTAGACTACAACTTACTACATAGACTACAACTTACTACAGATGGAGCTTCTAAAGGTAATCCTGGTAATACTGGATCTGGGTTTGTCCTCAAAACTTGTACGGGGTCTTTCTTGTTTGCCTTCTCATGTTTTTTGAGTCAAGGTACTAATACTTTTGTTTAATTGTCTGCACTTAAATATGGTTTGCGTCTATGCTACCAACTGAGCGTAGTGAATCTGATGGTGGAATCTAGCTCACTCACTTACTGATAGTGATTTAAGACTTGCTTCCCCAACCAGTTAGCCGACGGTCAACGTCTCTCTTTTGAAATCAACCATGTATATAGGGCAGGTAACTACTTACCCGACGGTTTGGCTAACTTTGGAGCAGCTGCCCGAAATGATGCATTTTTTTTTTTATACCTCTACGTATGCAACTTTCAAAAAAGCTAATTGGAATCCAGCTTGCAATGGATCCAGTTGGCCTACCAGCTTTTAGACATGATAATTCACTTGGTATACTTTTTCCTTGCATAAGGTCATATATATTACATAGGTTATAGCTTTTTCCATACACAGAAGTCTACTTTTTTTCATTGTAACTAACATAGTTTTCTGAAGAGGAATATTATGAATCAGCCATTATTTATTCCTACACCTTATGAAAAATTATATGTGTAGAATGGTAAATAGTAACTGATAAAAAGAATTTTTCTTTTTCTTAAAAAGACAGCTTTTACATGAGTTTTGGTTTTAGGTTTGCAATCCCAAAATTTTCAACTTGTCAATAAATTATAATATTCCTCAATCAAAGGGAGGATTATAAATAAAATTGGGGCCAAGTTGTCTTATTTTAAAAAAAGTAAGCAAAACAAGATTTGGCTCAAAAGTTGGAATGGAATGGTCAATGTTAATTCAAGATGGATTTAACTTGATGACATAAAGAAATAATGCAGTACAGAATTAAGCAATAACCAGAATAGCAATTTTATTACTTGCCATAGTCTTAAATCATTTAATTTGAATGGAGCTTCATGATCTCCTTATTGACAACATCACAGGGCAAAATATTACAACTCCACTGCATTATTCAAATCTCCTCCCTCACAACCCGAAAGAGTCTCTAACCATAATAATGCTGATCACAACAACAGCTGGTAATTAAACTACCATTAAAAAAACTATAGAAGCTGCTCAAGGCCTCCACGGAAATTTCGAGAAATCAGGGCGTCTATGTTCCAGGTATGCTGTCTTTCCTGCAATACCTTCCTCAGAGCCATAAAACAAGAGTGTGGCATCCCCAGCAAGTTGCTGAACCAGAAAAGAAAAAGATAAAATAATTAGATAAAAAGCTTGGATATTGGTCAAAGGATCGAAAACAAGAACCACAAAAAGAAAAAAGTGGCATGGCAAGATTCAGGACTCGAGCTGCATTCTGAATTAGATCAGAGCAAACTGTTGTACAGCGACTGTATAGTCAAATAACTCTCAATGTGCAGGCCGCAATTGCATTAACTTGATAAATGGGTATTGAAGTTGGTACCTGCAGCCCAGCATGACCATCATCAATTGCGTTAAGAGCTGATTTCAGCACCCGAATTGCAGTTGGGCTGTTTCTTACGATCTCGCGACACCATTTAACTGTTTCTTGCTCTAATTTCTCTAGCTGGATAAAAGAAATTATATGAACATGATTAACCATTTGAGATATAATTTTCAAACACATAATACTGCATAAAATTTTGAAGATTTTAGAAGAAAATGATCTCGGCTTCATTCCTAGTACTTGATGTTCTGTTTGATTGGAAATGAACCACGCACCGGCACAATAGTGTTAACGAGTCCCATCTTCTCTGCTTCAGGAGCTGTGTAGAACCTTGCCAAAAACCACATTTCACGTGCTCTTTTGGGGCCAATCTGTTTGAAAATGTACAATTTCCAGATTATAAATACATGAAATATACATGATATACAGAAACGAAAGGTATCTTCATCATTAATAACTTACCAAACGGGCCATGACAGAACTTCCATAACCGGCGTCAAAGCTTCCAACCTGCCATTCATTTGCAAAATAATTAGGATTATAATAAAAGGAAAACACAATCATGATCAACAGAACAATATGGAAATAGAGAATAAAATCATAAGACAAAACATCCAGTTAGGTGGGGCCAATATAAGATAATCACCAACAATCTTCAATTCACATGAACAATAGAGAATAAAAAGTATAAAACTATATTATATATATGTACCTTGGGACCAGTTTGACCAAACACAGCATTATCTGCTGCAATGGTTAGATCGCAGACCATGTGTAATATGTGTCCTCCTCCAATAGCGTAACCTGCCACCTATTTTTTGGAAAACAAACGATTTCATCGAAGTGTGAGCAACATATTAAATTGTAAATAGCAGTGTGATCAACATATTAATCGTAGTTTTATAGTATGTTATCAGACTATGCAAAAATGGCTTCAAGCGGCATTCTCTTAGTAAGAAATGGGTTGGAGTTAAATTTTTTGCTCCAGATCTCTTTTTTTTTTTTTTTTTTCTTATGCTGTATTTGCTTGTTTTGGGATGATATTAGGAGACTTCCACCCCATTGAATCTACTATCTAGTAACTACTTAACTTATTTATGAAATGATTGCTTAGAAAAGAAAAAAAAAACAAAAAACTAGTAAGGAAGTTCTGCATGTTAGTCTATTTGCCGCGTATAATGGCCATCCGAACTATCTATCTGCCGCGATTTTTCTTTTTTAATACTTTGCAAAAAGTGACATCTGATGCACGCAAAAATGGCGAAAAGAAAGACTTTTTCCCGTTATTTTTTTATGCATATTCCCATCCAGCAGCAAATAGGCTTTAAACAGTTTACTACAGCATTAGCTCTTAGGAAAGTGGGGGGTTTTAAGAAGATTACATACCATTGCAATCACCGGCTTAGGAAGACGACGGATCTGCACCTGGTATTGATGAAACGAAATAAAAGAATGAGAAACACAACCAAATAATTAGAAGACTACATGAGTTATAATGTACTGCTGTATATGAAGATTATAAACCCAGGTAGGTACCTGCAAATCTAAGACATTAAGACGGCCAAATTTGTCATAATCAGCATAACCATCTGCCTTTCTCACAGCCTGGTCACCCCCACTACAGAATGCCTGGGTTCCCTGCACAACATTAAAATTGCCAGCAACAGTAAATCAATGAGTTCATTATGGATGGTTAAAGAATGAGATTATATGATAATTTTGTGAACAGTAGTTAGATAGTTTGTGAATAATAGTGAAATAGTTTGAGTTAAATATTTTTTAAGTTTTGAGAAAATAGAGAGAAAAAGTTGAATAAAAAATATTATAATATTATAATATTATTAGAATATAATTTTTTAATATAATTTTTGTTTTGAGATTTGAAAAAGTTGAGTTATTTTTATTTTTAGTTTCAAAGTTTGGAAAAGTTATAATGATTAGTTTGAAAAAATTGTAATGATTAATTTGAGAGTATTTTTATTTAAATGATGTTTAAAAAGAAAATGAAATGAGATAAGATGAGATAGGATGAGACGAGAATTATTTCCAAAGATCTCCTAAGATTCTATGAGCATGGGAAAAATGAACATATTATCAATATATTATTGCGCAGATGCTCATAATTTCCTGTAGGTTAAACTCTCGTGATCAAAGAATATTATTGGCACACTCAACTCTCATAAGAAATATATATAGTTATTTAAAACGTTACTCTAACAGTACAAAATGACAAGAAATATAAATGAAGAGTACATCAGCCAGGTGCATGATCACGAGCTAGCTAGCATGAATATAGTAACATACTATTTAGTACCCAATGGTTGGATCATTAACACTACTGAGTTTCATTATTTATTATAAAAAAAATTATGTACTACAGTACTTTTATTTTTTGTTTATATCTATTTGTTGTGACATTATTTCTCAATAAATAAATATGTTGTTTTAAAATAGAGTAACGTGAGTTACAACTTTTAAGTGTGTAAGTATATCTTGTTATTATATAAAATTATTTATTTTTTGTCAGTTATTTTTTGTTGAGAAGAGTCTATTCTCGTCGTAAATAATTATTTTTATGACAAATAACTTGTTATAAATGTTCATTTTTCATCTAATGCGTGCAAGTTCTTTATAAAAATGTAGGCTCCGTTTAAAAATTAATTAATTTTTTTTTATATTTTATATGGTGTGGTTTATTTTTTTTATAAATAACTTATACGAAAGTTGTATGCTTGAAACTTGTAATATCATTACTCCTCACTAAGCACCTCACTATGCATTGATATGATAGTATTAATAATTAATAGAAGATAAATATAATATAATGGAATTAGTGTATTGTCACGAGCACAACAAGCATATATATTATATATATATATAAAGTTTAGAGACATAAATATTAATACGTACGGAGGCATTGTATGCAGAGAGAGTATTGAGTACGGAAAGTTAAATATACCTTGCCGGTAAAAATGATAGCTCCGATAGTATTATCATCCCTAGCATCATTAAACGCCACGATCAGCTCCTTTATTGTCAGCGGCCTGAACGCATTTCGTCTCTCTGGCCTATTGATCGTAATCTACAACGAAAGAAAAGCAGAGAATAATGATTAAAATGCATCTAATTCATGAATAGGAACGTACAGTACTCCCAGGCCAGGAGTTAAAAGTAATGTCAGCTATAAGATAGTAATTAAGCTAAACTGACCTTTGCAATCCCCTCGCCGACGGCCTTCTCGTAGATAATGTCGGTGAACTGGTATTCCTTGCCGGAGTCGTCGCGGGCAATTCTCCAGACAGCCGGGTGAGTCGGAACTTCGCCGTGTACCCGATGGTAGCTGTCGTTTATATTGGAGGTGTTTGATAACCCCAGGGAGCCGGATTCATTGGAAGGCAAATGAACAGGAACGAAGTGTTGGGCCACAGAAGCCACTCTTCTGGATACAGTGTTCATGTCATTCCCTGCCATTTTTGCCATGGAAGGAGCTGGGTGGGTAGGTGACCGTACTTAGTCTTAGAGATCTTAGTGGGATTATAGAATGAAGCGCATTGATTGAAAACGATTTGGAACAGCGCCTTTTATAAGTGTCGCCGCAGCGGCCTAGAAACGGCGATAAGAGGGTAGTTGGAGAACGGTAGCTAGGATTCCCATTGGAGGCCGCATACACAGAGCAAGAGCCAGAGGTAGGCGGTAGCTGGGATTCCCACGCACACTACGTGACACGTGGCTGTTGGATAAGATAAGGTCCAGCATGAAGAAGCAGGGCAAATAAAAATGTCGCATAATTATCTTCATCTTGAATAAGCCATTAGAGCATTGGATTTGTCATTTGAGTACTTATAATTTATTTAAATTTGAGTAAGGTTAAATACAGTTTTAAATTACTGTATAAGTTTTATAAACTATTTTTTTAAAGAAAATGAATTACTACAAGAAAAATAAATTTTGTTGACCAATTTATTACAATTAAAAGATTATTTATAATTAATTTTAGTTGTAAATAGTCATTTCGTTGGAATTAACTAGTCATAAATAAGCAGTTTTCTTATAGTGTAGCCAATTCACAATTAAAAAAATAAGTTTTTCATAAATCTTTATAAAATAATTAATCAAATTTTTAATTAGTAATTTTTAAAATGTAATTCAATTGATCGATTCTTTTGCTTATATAATCTAAATATCTTTAATTTTTTATTCCTTTCAAAATAATGTGACCATGAGAAATAAAGAAAGGCCGGAAGTCAGAGAAAAAGTGAAAGAAATAATAAAAAATCTATACATAAATGAAGAGTGCTTCATACAAATATATATATAGAGAATCACTACAAAATAAATGTATTTTGCATGCCTTTACCTAAAGTTTGATAGTCCTTTTTGGAAGCATTGTTATACATGACTTTGCATCCTTCACATGCAAAAATGATCATCATGCATCAAATCATTGTGTTTGCTCTTGGGTACGTACTTCTTCAAGATTTGGTGGCGTTTCTAATGGCTTAATTAATAATTGGATGATCAGCAATATCACTTTCATAATAATATTTAACCTTTTCTTTGTTTTTTTAATTGGCAGATGTTTGGTTAGGTACATAAAATATATATATATATATATAGTTCTACCCATGACTCTTGTTTGATCGGTGGTTGCACATACACAAATAAATTAACTACATGAGCTGGTCGATATAGAGCCCCAACAATGGTCCGAGTACGTAATCTGACCCCGAGATCTGATCCCCCAGGATTTTAGCCGAATCTTTATATAAATATATATATATATATTTACATGAGTATGTCACACGCAGCTAGCTAGCTAGCTTTACCAGTCAAAGAGGCCAGGGTCGTTGAGTGAGAACGACGATTCACCACCCACATTTGGGGGTGGGGCCATATTATGTATATAAAATATAAGCAATGGTCATGTGCATGGGGGTAGTAGCTACTTGCTGTCACTGAAATCACAAATCAGCATGCATGCATGCATGTCCAATTTTCACCCCTATCGTCTCGAAAATGATATATTCAGTTGCATTATCGTTCGACATTTATGCTAGTTAGAGGTATGTACAGTTAATTTAATCAAGCATACTGACAATCAATCAAATAATGTATGCAGACACGTATAAGAGATTGCGGATCGGTCGGAATTGGATTTTCGTACTGTGACATTAAGGCCGGATTAATGTCCTTTCAGTTGCGTTTATATAAATTAGGCTCCCATGCATGCATGATTAATGCGCAGCATATATCGTTTTAGAGCCCTTTTTAAAAATGCGCCGATCATTAATCTATGTTTCACGCGTTCAGCCTGACATCAAGTACCATTATCCATTCTTATAGCCAATAAGCTGGGATGAAAAAAAAACTTTGAACGAGAGAAAAATATAGTACTCGTGCGGAGTCAGACGAAACGTTAATGGAAGCTAAACTTCCATCCTATTGTTTTTTTTTGTCTATAAAATGGCTTGAAAGCGGTATGGATAATGAATTGAAATAAAATTGAAAATAAAATAAAATATTATTAAAATATAATTTTTTAACATTATTATTATTTTGAGATTTGAAAAAATTGAATTGTTTATTATATTTTATATCATTACAACATTTACTTTTTAGTGACAGTTGAGAATTTGTGACAGTCCCTAAACCGTTATTAAAAAACTTTTTTTGTAATAGTTTCTGAAAACCGTCACTAAAGACGGATGAGATTTTTTTTTACGTTCTAACGAATGTGAAAATTACGTTCGAACGTCACATATACGTTTGAACATGTGGCTACGTACGTGCAAATGTGAAATTTTTTAGCACAAACGTTCGAACATTATTTATATATTTAAATTAAATATGACTCTAATTCAAATTTTATGTGATTTTTATAGTGCATAATTTGTATACAAGTCTAAAAAATTGACTTGTATATACTTATATATACACAATTTGTAAAATATAATTATATATTTATATATATAAATATATATTTATATATACAGATTTAAATACATAAATTAAATATATATTTATATTTATATATATTTGAAGTGCAGTGGTTTAGTATTGAAGTTGAAAAATATAACATTAAAGAAGATTGAGAATTGTTATTAAAAAATCATAGATATATTAAATAATATTGTTCCTTACAAATATTGAAAACAAAATATAAAATATGATAGAAGTACGTAAACAACACTTAGATGATATCGTCGTCCGGGAAAGTCGTAACGGCCCGTACCTCCTCAGTCAAGGTATCAACCTTGTCGTTGAGGATACATATGCGGTGAGACATCTCAGCGACAGACGCCTCTAGAGGCCTGAGCCTTTCATCGATCTTACAATCTATATGCTCAGTCAGCTCTAAGATCACTGCATCAAACCAAGCAGGCCGCACATCTCCTGCAGATGTACTCGTCGGCTGCTAACCACTACTTTCCACACTGGACTAGGACTGCGTCGGAGGAACTAGATCCACTACAGGGGTGGTTGACATCCTCTCGCCTACCCAATGCTACGTCGTTGAGTGATCATGTCAAGGGTGCTCATCTGATCTTTGACTCGCTCTAAAGGCTGGGTTGGCACTCCCCAAGCGAGTAATAGCCGGCTGAGCAGGGCACTGTATGGGAGGTTGTCCGTGGAGAAGATGCTCGCCTCGTAACGGATCTTGTCAAAGATGAGCAGTGGCAAATCTGTGGCATCTCCACGTGCCACCCTTATAAAAAACTGCATTCGAGTCCGAACTCCTCGATGAATCCCGAGGTGGTCGGCGATGACATAGGGTGAAAATTCAAATGTCACACCGCGTACAGTCACGGTGTGAGAGGATGCTTCCTAAGCATGGAGCACATCTCCATATATAACTCACAAACTATAGAGGAATATGCCTTACCTCTCATTGTGCAGATATTTCCCCAGTCTCTACTGAGGAAGACATCTCTCAAGTTGGTCTGTTCCCATCTGAGCTTGTCGAACTCGTTGATCAGGGCCTCTCACTTGACCATAACAGTACGAGACCCGATCCGAGCAGTGTCTTGAGTGGCTCATTCCCTCTCTCGTTTCTTGGAATGCAAATGATGAGCCATCTCCTGAAAATAGAAAATGAAACAAAATTAATTGTACTATTGATGGATATTTGTCTTAATTTTAAATAACTCTGCATTAACGTTTGAACATAGAAAAATATACTTTCAAAAGTTAAGATGAAACGGTCAGACATGTATCTTTTATGTTCGAATGTTAAGACAAACCGTTCGGACGTTTAAACATCCGAACGTATAACATATAATAACTTTAATTGTTATACGTTTGAACGTAATAAATATACGTTCAGACGCCAAATTGTTAAAAATATAAATAAATTAAAAATAATTACGTTCGAACGTTAAATTATACTATCGAATGAAATGCTGTAACATCTGAATGTATAAAATATACGTCCAGACGTGGAATACCAACGGTTAAGAAATTGAAACGTCGTACGTTCGAATGTCTTAGTGTAACGTTCGAATGTTACGAGACAAAATGGCTGAGGCCATTCTTGAAAGCTCGAAAACCATATGAACGGTGGGCTAAATGCCGAAATGTCACTGTAGAAATGAAGTATACACTTCAAGGAACATTTCTATGGTGACCTTTTGGCCAATGGTAACCCGTGGTGGCCGGGAAATCTAGTTGAATATCTTGCCACCATGGTTTTCGATTTTAAAAAAACTGAACCTAGATCAATGTGTAAAAGACATGTTTATGGATGAAATTTAGATGCTTACCTTTTAGTGATGGTTGTGGCAGAGTTTGACAGCAGCGGTGACGGAGGAGTGGCGGTGTGCAATAGGAGGAAAAATGAGAAAATGATGTTCAGCCGTTCGGTTTTGGACTTATATACATATAACGTTCGAACGTTATTCCTAGTAACATTCCAATGTATTTGACATGTTGGAACATTAATAAATATAACGTTCAATATGTATTTCCTAATAACGTTCCATTTTAGTATAAATATAGTTTTTTTCTTTTATTAATGATTTTTGTTTAATGATTTAACTATATAGTAATTATAATATATTATATAACTCTAGTATATAATAGTAACTATTTATATGTTTTAGACTATATAGTGACTATAATATATTATATTACTATAATATATAATAGTACATATTTATATGTTTTACACTATATAGTAACTATAATATTTTATATAACTATAATATATAATAGTAATTATGAATATTTTTAGACTATATATATAGTAGATGGAATTTTATTCCTAACTATTAACTTAATTTAGTATAATTCATGTTCTAACGTTAATTTTAAACGTTCAAACGTTCAAATATGTAGGGGGAAATTTCCCGCTCAATTGTATTGTTCGGATGTTAAATCATAGATGTTCAAATGTAACAAAATTGTTGGCGAAAATTTTCCCGCTCGATTATCATCTTCTGTGGTGAGCATTTGTATTCGAACATTTATTATTAACGTTCGAACGTTAATGCTAAAAATTTGACTAGCCGGAAGTAATATCCGAACGTATAAATGAATCGTTTAAACGTTAATTCAAATAAAATATTTTTTGCATGAAAACATGCATGGAAGGGAAGCAGAATCATTTCTGCTTCCCCCGTGTGCAAAATAGAGAGGAGAGAAATTCGAGTGAGAGAGGGTTAGAGTGAGAGATTAATGTTAGAGAGGGATATCTAAAGTGAGAGAGAGTAGAGTAAGAGAGGGATAGAGTGAGAGAGGTTGATCATTGAGGGGAGGGCTACGATTTTAGAAGTATTTTGGTAAGGAAAAACTATTTTTTTTTCATTATTTATAATTTTATGATATTTCTCTTGTGTTTATATATATGTATATGTCTCTAACAAGTTAGTATTGATTTTTTTTTTTAAAGGATTGGTTATTTTGATAACTTGAAAACTTATAATTTGTAAGAGGATATTAAAAAGTGCTAGGTATATTTCTAAAGTTTAGTTATATATGTTTATGAATTTTGTTGTAAGAATATTGTGAAAATATGGATTAGAAATATTATGATTATTGTTTATGAATTTTTTGAATACATTTGTAAGTTTATGATGTTTGTTGATGAATTAATATGTATCATATATTGTTGTGGGAATATTGTTATGTTTAGATAATTTTGTTGTGAGAATATTATGAAAATATTGTGATATGGATTTGAAATATTGTGATTATTGTTTATTAAGTATAATTATATTTTGTGAGTTTATTGTGTTTATTGATGAATACAAATGTTTATAAATATTGTTGTGGGAATATTATGAGGTTTATATAATTTTGATGTAGGAATATTGTGAAAATTTTGTGTCTTTAATTTTAAATGTTGGGATTATTGTTTATTAATTGAATTGTGGTAATATTGTAAAAATGTTATGATATATATTGGAAAATTCATGATTATTGTTTATGATGTTTATGAATATTTTGTGAGTTTATGATGTTTATTGATGAATGAATATGTTTAGAAACATTATTGTGAGAATTTTGTTATGTTAAGATAATTTTGTTGTGAGCATATCGTGTGAGTACAATATAAAAATAATAACTATAATATATAATAAATTATAATATAGTCCTACCATTGTGAGGTTGTAAATCATTATATTATTAAATATATAATAATAAATATATGTTGTAAAATATAATTTTTGTGGAAGAAGTATTGAACCCACCATATAAGTTGAGAGTTTGAATAAAAATGTTTTATATTCTAAAGTACAATATTATGTCTAAATAAATTTAAATTTTGATAAATGACTAATTAGACCAATTAGTACTAATGTCGTTTACCAATTAGTTGAAATAAATTGTATAATGGTGAACTTAGAGGGATAAAACTAAGTATAATAAATAAATAAAAATATTTCAACAAAATAAATAAATAAGTACTAATTAGTTAGAATATTGTGAAAATAACAACTTAGAGAGATAAAATTAAGTATAATAATAATTAAAATTATATAACGAGAGAGAATGATTTCGAAGAAATATTTGTTAAATTTCTTGATTCTCAAAATCTCTCTAGCTTTGAGAGTTGTACATGTTAGAAAGTTTGTGACAGTTAAGTAATTAGACTAAAATTTAGACATTTCTTCATGATCATTTTCCCTCATTGTGTACGTATAAGAAGTATTGCACACAACATATTCTTCCATCTCTATTAATTCCAACAATATAAGACTTCCGAATGTTTTTAACATTACTAATTTTAACATTTTTTCCTTGATTGATCCATGTAGTTTTTGAATGAATATGTGTAACATTGCATATTTAACCTTAGACCCGTTTAGGAATTAGTATATATTTAGGTGTCCACTAATCCCTGAATTGTCCAGTGTGGACAGTTTGAGATTATATCATATGTATTTTACATTCTTGTTACTCCTACTGAACACGTTTAGTATGAAGTTTCGGTGTCTTCCTCTACTATTCTTCCAGTATATTGTTCGTAGGGTCACAATCCCTCTGAGTGAACATGTATACTTGGAGAACTATGGGGAGGTCCTGCCTAAATTTCTACTAATGTGGAAAGTAGTAGAGTGACAGAATATGTGCAATATGGATACTATAATCTTAAATGGGATAAGACCAACTACCTTATCAAAATTAGCAGTGGCAATTGGAATATGACATGCATGTGAATTTTCAATGTACATAAAGTGTTACTAATGATATAACTTTTTAGAAATTAACAAAAGTTGGATGCTTCTAGGCGATAGGCTTGGAACGGATTACGCAGCCTATGCGCATGGAGTAAGAACCTTCATTGATTTTACTCGGGGTTCTGCTAATAGTTGTGGTTACATTAAGTGTCCATGTCGAGGGTGTAAAAATTTATGTACGATAGGATTGGTTGAAGTTGAAAGTCATATGTTTGTGAACGGTATGGATATGAGGTATACCAGATGGGTATTGCATGGTGAGCCGTATGCACAGTCAGCAGATGTATTGTTTGGTCATCCGAATTATTTGCGAGACATGGATGATGATTATGAGCAGAATGAGATGGAGGAGATGTTGGGTGAAATTGGAGCTGTGATGTCTATGGATGATGTAGATGACAATGGCTCAAGTGGTAGAGGGAGTGATTCTGAAAACTTTGCTGCAATGTGGGAAGATGCAAAGCGCGAACTTTATCCAGGCTGTATAAAACATTCCAAAATGTCGTTTATTGTGTGGTAGCTTTACATTAAGTCATTATGTGGGATGTCGACGAAAGCAATAGACATAGTATTGGACTTATTTAACGAGGTGCTTCCTGATGGGTTTGCATTGCCAAAGAATTTTTATGAAGTGAAACAGTGGAGAAAGGGATTAGGGTTTGAGTACAAGTCAATACATGCATGCAAGAATGATTGTGTTTTGTTCTGGAAGGAGAATGAGGGGAAACAAGCATATTCTGTATGCGGAGAGTCGAGGTGGAATGCCAAGAAAAATATGCGGGTTAAGATGTTGCGATATTTTTCCTTGAGACCTAGGTTGCAAAGACTATATATGTGTAAAAAAAAAAGCTGTTAATATGAGGTGACACGAGGAGAAAAGAGTTAAGGATAACGCATACATGAAGCACCCAGTTGACTCACTTGCATGACAATCTTTCAATGATCAATACCTAGAACATAAGTATAAGTTATAGCACTTGATCCGTAGTGTTGAATCCGTACAATCTTCCACAATGGAAGTGCATGAAGGCACCAAACTTTTTGTTAACTTTATTTATTCCCGACCTGAGATCACTTGGGAATAACATTGATGTATTCAAGCAGCCGTTGGTTAAAGAGTTGAAAGAGTTATGGGAAATAGGCGTCAGAACTTATAATGCATTTACGTTGACATCTATTGTGGACCATAAATGATTTTCCGGCATATGAAAATATTTTCGGGTGGAGTACTAAAGGGAAGTTAGCGTGTTCGACGTAATAAATAAACTGCTAGTGAGTGGTTAACATATTTTCAGAAGTTGTGCTTTATGGGTCATCGACGTTATTTACAAGCAAATCATGCATGGAGAAGCGAATGTGCTAAGTTTGATGGGAGAGTAGATGACAGAATTGTACCAAATGAGTTTTTTGGAGAAGAGATAGTAGAACAACTGGTACATGTTAGAGCGAACAATTTTGATAAAGGCCGGGGTAAGAATAAGAGAAAATGAGACGTTGTAGAATTAAATTGGACAAAGCGTAGTATTTTTTTTTACTTGCCATATTGGTCGTCTTGCATCTTGCGACATAGTTTGGATGTAATGCACATAGAGAAGAATATATGTGATATATACTGGATACATTGATGGGCATTAATAAAAAAGACAAAGGACACGTTAAGACGATGAAAGATCTTGAGAGAATAGAAATTAAATATAATCTACATTTACGTGTGGAAGGCAATAGGGTGGTCATGCCGCATGCATGCTTTACGATGGAGAGAGAGGAGAGGATGGATTTTTGCAAATGGTTGCAGGTGTGAAGTTGTTAAATGGCTATGCATCAAATATCGGTAGATGCATGAGCCCTGTTGACTGAGAAATTAGTGGATTGAAAAGTCACGACTGTCATGTTCTTTTGCAGAAGTTATTATTGGTGGAAATTCGTGGGAAGCTAACATCTAATGTACGTGTTGCCATAATCGAACTATGTATGTTTTTTAAGGATTTGTACACTCGAGTAGTAAATTGAGATATGTTGCATAAGATGGAAGAAGACATTGCTACTATACTCTGTAAATTTGAGTAGATTTTTCTACCATCATTTTTTGATGTCATGGTCAATTTCGCAATACACTTACCTCGGGAGGCAATATTAGGTGGACCGGTGTAGTTCCGTTGGATGTATCCAGTTGAAAGATATTTGGGTCAATTAAAGTGCACTATTAGGAATAAAGCCAGAGTTGAGGGTTCAATAGCAGAGGCCTATATACATGATGAATGGTTAACGTTTTGCTCTTATATCTTCATGGTGTTAAGACACGATTTAATCATCAAGAGCGAAATGCTGATCTTGTTGCTCCGCTTCCTCATGAGCTATCAGTATTTTCCTAGAATGTACGACCCTTAGGTGTACAAACGGATTACGATTTAATTGATGGAGAGTTGGGTAAAGTTCGTTGGTATGAGTTAAATAATTACCAAGAGATTGATTGCTATCTTAGGTATGTTGTTGCATACTTCGAGAAATTTTGATCAAATGTCGTTTAATTATAACTTTTGTCCTCAAAATACTATTTTCTTTTGCACATATAACAATGAGCACATGGATAAACTTAGGATAAAATGTGTAGAGAATATAAAGGCAAGACACGAGGAAGAATTTTCTAGATAGTTTCAATAATGTGTATGAACTGAAACTACATTGTGATTATTTGATTTATAAACTTTTAATTCTAGGTTATTTTTAATACGTATATATTATTGAAATTGATAGATTTTGGAACAACGTGCTTATGATCTAGGATCAGTTTTTCCTAAATTGTATGCATTGGCCCGTGGTCCCTCTAATAGAGCACTTCGATACACTGCATACACGGTTTGAGGTTATAGATTCTATACTCTGGATCATGAATGTAATAGAGAGACTCAAAACTGTGGTGTGTTGGTCGAAGGAAGTCATGGAACAGAAGATATTGACTATTATGGTGTCATACGTAATATTATCGGATTGAAATATCAGGGTGGGTCTGTAACATGTCTTTAAGTGTGATTGGTTGGATCTAGGAGGTGATCGGGTTTTGATATATAGGGATAATCACTTTACGAGTGTTAATATGATATCTAAATGGTACGAAAATGATACATTCGTATTGGCTTGTCAAGCTACCCAAGTCTATTACTTGATTGATCTAATGAAAAGCGTTGATGAAGATAATGGAGAGATAACTTGACGAGCAGTATATAAATTTGTCCCTCGAAATATATATAAAGCAAGAACGAGTATGGATTACGAGAATAGTGGAGATGAAGATGACACTCCGATAGTAGAGGCCTACCAAGCAGATGGGGAAGGTATTAACTTGTTTGTTGACCTCGGTGCACTCGAATTGCTCCTCTTGTATAGAGATGACGTCCCACCTATCTTTCTCGACCTGTCTATATTAAATAATCATTCAATTCAAGTAAGTGAAGAAGAAGAAGGAGAAGAGTCAGAAGAAGAAGATGAAGAAGAATCCGGGGAAAAAGTGGATAAAGTGGACAAAGAAGAGGTTGATGACGACGACGAAGATGCTATTGAGGGACTATCAAATATTTAACTTTTCAATAATTTCATATAGGTGACTATCAAACAAGCATGAAAAATACATCCGAAGATGAAAAATAAAAGTACTAAATATTTTATTCATATAGGTGACTATTAAATATTTAACTTTTCAATAATTTCTTCTAATTAATTTTCTTTATCATATTAATCATACCTCAAGGATGCCGCCAAAACGATAACGAAGAAACTTGCCTCTTTCGCCAAGTCCAAGTCCCGAAATTGTGGAGGACTCCCCATCCAAGTGTTTCTCTCCTAAAGATCAAGTACAGACGCAAGAGAACGATAACCAGTTGACACCTACTAGTAAGAAAATGTTATTGATATTTAATTATATATTAACACTTTTATCTCAATAACTATATAACTATAATTATATTATTATCTAATAGTTGATGCATCCGCTTGTCGCGGTCGTGGTTATACACGTGGCATTTCTATTGAGAAATGCCAAGCCATGGAAATCTTAAGGTCAACATTCCTAATAATCCCACTGGAGGTGTAGATCATAGTGCAACAATGCTTTTTTCTTATATTGGTACAGTTGTCTGAGTTTATGCTTCATTTTATGTGCGATCATTGCGAGATGTTCCTCTTGAGATTAAGGAATATATTTAGAGCCGTGTGCTGGTGAGTTTACTTTGAGAGTATATTTTTTGTATACTAGATTAATATATTATATTTTTAACGTAATTTGCTTATTAGGATGAATTCGACCTCAACTTTGGCCGTAGCGAGGATTTGAGAACTATGAATGGGTTGATGGCTACACTATTCCACCGTCTTGCATAATTAATAAATTATAGAATTCATTTATTTTTTTGATATTTTTTATTTAAGTACAAACATTATCTTTTTAAAATTGCTAATGTGACTTTATTAAAAATGTGATGATCTTGAAAACTTTTCCCTCATTCATATTTGTGCTGCTGCTCACATTAATGAGGGTAGTGAGTGGATGGATCCTGCCATTGTAGATAATTATGTAAGCGTTGTTACTTTTGTTAAATAAATTATACAACATGTAAAAAATTTATTTATTATTTTGTATTTCTTTTAATACGTTACTTATTGTATGTTTTTTTTGACATGGTAGGAAAAACAATGGAGATGTAATAAGCTTTTGGGGAATCTTTTCCGAGTGATATAGACATATTCACGTAAGTTCTCGGGCCTAACTTTAGTATGACAAAAGGTTTGGGATGATCTTTCAAGCATTCTGGTTCATCCTCCTCATTCTCTTCGACTTTACAAATTAATAATCTTACCAAAGATTTGGAAGCTGCACGATGCGAGAATGAGTATATGAGGTCGATATAGCAAGAGTTGGAGTCCCTCTTATAGCGATAATCTCATTTAGAGACATGTTTGCAGGACCGACAGAGAGACTAGGAAGAAAGAATGCGCAATGAAGTCTAAGAGTAATTGTAGCGGAAGATGATGGTGCAAATGGAGCGTGTTATGTCATTGCAATAGAAGCAAGGTGGGCGAGGAAAGAATAAATGAATTCTTTCAATTGAATTCGTAAATATAACTTTTATTATCTAATTTTAAAACTTTTTAAGACAATGTTAGTTGTAGAATATTTATAGTGTGTGATACGATACAATTAGTATGTTTCTTAATTTTATGAAATTAGTGTATTTATGATCTGTATGTTTGAAATGTAAACAAAAAACGTTCAAACAAGATTTCACATTCGAACAAACATTCGAACGTAATTACACGATTAGATGATTAACGTTCAATGAAACCTTCGAATGTACCATGTTCGTTCGAACACTTCTTCTTTAACATTTGAAGAAACGTCCGAACGTTATACTCGTTACATTCGAGCGGTGTTCCCCTAACGTTCGAACAAAAATTTAAATATTTAATGCGTTAGGACGTATAAATGTCCGAACGCAAATATTATACGTTTGAACTATAATCAACGAACGTCACCTTCTGTCATTCGAATGTCAATTGCTCGGGTTGGCGTTTAGACCTAAAAAATTACATTTGAATGTTACTTTCTGTGACGTTTTCAGCCGTCACAAAAACTAGAATAGTTGAACGTCACTCCAAACGGAACAACTCCAATGGTTACTAAAAATACTTTTAGTGACGGTTCAACAGTAAAGTGTCACTAAATGTATTCTGTGACGTACATTAGGTGACGGTTGTGGTGATGGTTTCAAACCGTCACCAAATATCTTTAGTGATGTTTTTGTGATTTTTGGTGATGGTATTCTCTGTCACAAAAGATAAATTGTGTTGTAGTATATGACAATTTGTAAAAGTTGTAATAATGAGATGAGATAAAATGAAACACTTATTCACTACAACAAATTGCAATTTTTGCCGTGAAGGACAGTGGTCGGAACAAGTGTGGGTGTCGGGGTGTTGGGGCCAGACATAAAGATAAATGGAGTGAGTCCTCTTGATGGAATGCGTGCTGATAGGATGAGATGAGAGGGTCTCGTGGATCACACGTGGAGATGAGAGCCTCATCCAACGTTGGGGAGACATCCACACGAGACGAGTTTAGGCTTGTGGAGGTGGGTCTTTCCCTAAGGTGACGAGTTCCCTATCTAGTCCCTGTGAGTTGAGCGTCTCTTTCATGTTCCTAGACGCGCGAGGAAGAGTAAATCCTTGCGTGAAGAAGAATTCCTTGGTGTAAGAGGGGCTGCGCAAAAGGTAGGTGGTGGGGAAATCACTTCGCGAGGGACGGGGGAGATGAATTGGGTATGCGAGGGAGGGGGTGGTGATTTCGTCTATACGCGACAGGGAGGAGGTGGGGATCAGTGGCTACGGGAGAGGGAGGGGGTGGGGATATTGGCTGCTAGAGGGGGAAGGGGAAGAGCAACTGGTAGGGGGAAGACAGAGGGTAGGGTTTCTGATTTGCAGGAAGAGGAGAAATTCTATAGTTAATTTGGAAGAGGAGATTATCGCGAGGGCTGGGGGATGCAGTTTTTATATAATCACCTTTTGCGATGAGAAATATTTGTTGGGATTTAGGCAATATTTCGCCCTAAAAAGATTTTCCCTAGAACCAACAAATGGCATCAACATTTTTGCATTACATGATATAAACTCGTCAAGAAAAATTGCTTTCTCGCTACATAAGCTTTCTTCTCATCAATATTTATCCACCACTATCATCTCATGGAAAAAAGTTTGGTTTTACTCCCACCAGTAGTTTCCATGTCAACAACCCACTTTTTGCTACTAATGTATTCTGCATAAAAAGAACCCATGTCAAAAGAAGTTATTTGTTGTAGTGAGCTTGTATCCAAATGAGGCAGTTAGTTTGAAAAATGAGATGTGATAACAAATATATTATTAGTAGTGAAAATTAAAAAGTTGAATAAAAATATTATAAAATTAAAAAATATAGTTAGAAACTTATAAGATAATTTCTTAATATAATTTTTGTTTTGAAATTTAAAAAAGATAAATTATTTTTTATATTTTATTTGGAAGTTTGGAAAAATTATAATGATTAGGTAATGACTATATGAAAAAGTTGAATTAAAAAAAATCTGTGTTTGAGCGATGTTTAAGAATGAAATTATGAGAAGTTTTGAGATGAAATGAGATTAGATATGTTCCCAAATGAGGCCTTAGCCATTTTTTTTTTCACTTCAACATGTGCATGCAATATTTCTACTTATAGTTAGTTTCTAAGAACTTGTTTGGGAAGTGAGATTAGATAAGAATTCTATGAATAGTATAGTGAAATGATTTTAGTTAAGTTTTTTTTATTGGATTTTGAGAAAAAAATTGAATAAAAATATTATAAAATTAAAATATTGTTTGAATATAATTTTTATTTTGATATTTGAAAAGTTTAATTACTTTTTGTATTTTGTTGGAAGTCTGAGAAATTTATAATGATTAGGTAATTATTAGATAAAAAAATTAAAAATTAAAAATTGAAAATGTTTGCATTTGAGTGATAATTGAGAAGGAAATTTTGAGATAAGATAAAATGGGATGAGATCATCTCACTTCCCAAATAAACCCTAAAAGATAATCAAAATTTGGAATGTTTTAGGAACACACGCAAGCTTATCTATAATTAGAAAACAATGTAAGCATGTTGATACCAATGCAAGATATAAAACATTCTTGAGCTATTACACTCTTCACGAACCATACTTGACTTCCTTTAATATGAAAGTCATTATAATTAAGGCTAGATATAAACTAGCTTTATCTCTTGCACATGAATTCAAATCCTCAACCTGCAGGGGTAGTACTCTCCTTAGCCATTCAAGTCTCTAAAGTTCAAGTTCCAATTGTGATTGCCATTGTTAATGCATAAAATCTCTCAATAGGACAAGACAGGAGAAAAAGTCATTTCCGGCCCACGGAGGTGGCTTTGGCCTCGATGAGGCGGTCTAAGGCCCACGATGATGGTTTGGGATGTTGATTTGGTATCCGCACATACATCTATAGCAATAAATAGAGAGATAGAGAATATAGAAAATGTGAATAGAGAAGGAGAAGCATGTGATTCGACATAGGGTCTGCGGCAACGGGTCGTTTGGAAGGCAAATCCACTATAATAGAAGTATTTTACAGTCTCTCATTATCTCTGTGTGTCTCATTGTACAATGGGGGTCGGAACCTCTTGGACCTAGAGAATATAAAAATGGTATCTCTCATCGTGAGGTTAAAGAAGATCTCTCCCTCTTCCAGTACTAGCCGCCCAAAAGCTTTTCAAAAGAATCCCCACTTTCATTAGATCAGATTCCTTTTATTATGGCCTTATCAATGGTAGATGAAAAAATTAGCTTTATGTCACTTCCTCCCCTTGCGTGTCCGACTTGATTTTCTTCCCCTACGCTTACTTATTCTTTCCTCCCTCTTTTTTCATCTAACTTCCTGATGGCACCTTTATCATGGATTGGGCTTGGTGCGTCTTGGGTTGGACCTAGTATGTTTACCTCCAACAGTCAAGATCATTAGTATTATTGTACCAAAATTACATGCAAAAACCATATTTCAACTAGAAGAGGATAAGGGAGACATACAAAGTCAAGCATGCAAACTTTGGTTGTACGAGAGTAGTCTACCATATCATGTACATATAAATATAGAGGTAACTCTCATAGAACTAAAATCATTGCAAGCATGTATGAATTTCACTTTTGTTGGCAAACTTTTGGAGAGTAAGGACTCTCACTTCTAGCTAGTATCCCTCTAATCATCCCAAAAACATTCATACCCAAGTCATGTAGAGTAGAGAAAAGAGAAATAGTGGGGGCAAATGGGACTAGTGGAGTGGTCATAGTCTCTTGTTCTCATGGTCCAATAGACTACCGTTCATAAAGAAGACTAAGGCTACCTACAGGTGGTTTGAGTTGGCAGTTCTAGAAAAAAAAAATTGTAAGGATTTTTAATACAATTACCACAATTGTTCATCAAGACCATAATAGAGATTGTTGCATGCATTGTTTCTAAATGAGTTGAAGCAATTGAGCTTGTCAAGGGAGAGCTCCTTCTCCACAACCTTGGATAGGAAAGCATGTACTAAGACTGCAATAAAAAAGAGACAACCTAAGGACAAGGACAACCTTGTGCAATGTGGCATTGTGTGGCATCCACATGCATCTAAGAAGACTCATATGGCTTTTGAGCTAATTGAAGCTAATGCACTATGACAACTAGGAGCGCTGGAGGCCGGATTATCATGTGTGTGATAATGGTTTGTGTGCAGCTGCAAATTTCACCTCTAACATATCTTCCTAAGTGAAAGAAAAACTTAAAAAAGAAGTAAAAACGAAAATATAAAGATGATAGAGAAGTTAATTAGTTAAAAAGAAGTTGAGGTGACAACTCTTGTAGCCCATTTGGGTTGTGGGTTTTTATTGAGCTTTTGCTTAGATTCTATTAATAGATATGCAGAATAACACTTTAGCTCTGGCTATGGCAACAAGATCACAACATCCTTACATCAAAGCAACATTCCTGCATTAAAGGACATTAGTGTAGATCAAGACTCACAAGCAAATGTCCAACTATTGAATTTCAGTATTAATAGTTAGATTTATATCTAGATGTACATGATCCAGAATATACATATTTACTCTTTTGATTGTATATTCCATATTCTTGTATATTGCACTTTTGTATAAACTTATAATCAATAACACCTTCAATGGTCACTGGATCTCAAGATGGCTCTTGAAAAATCAAAGACTTCCCAAAATACCACATGTACTACTCTAAGTATATTCTGCAAGCTTTTCATTCCACTGCCCTACCTAATGCACCAAAACATTTTCCACAAGTAGTAAAATCTTTTCAATGGTGCCACGCTATGGAATAAGAGTTTGGAGTACTCTAGGCCAATCACACATGGACCCTGTGTCCTAGGCCAATCAACAAAAACATCATTAGGGGTGGAAATATGTGGTTCGATCCGTGAATCCAACATGAAACAACACAAATTAGCGAGTTTGGATTTGATATAAATGGGTTCGGGTCAAAACGAATTGAATTTTTAAGACATAATTAATAAACGAGTCAACTTGCTTAACTCAAAATCAATCAATTTAAATTTTATTTCAAAATTACCATTTTATTATTGTTGTGTTGTAATATTGATATTTCTCAATATGCTTATGTTTTTATTATTTAAATTGTAATTATAGACTTATGCTCATATTTGTTATTATATGGTTTTTAATATTAGTTTTATTATAGGTTAACATTTAAAAAATATTGATATTTTTTGTTAATAAATAGTCTTGTTTTTTTAATAGATATTGTCTCTACTAATAACTATAGATTTTAATTTTAATATGAAATTATGTCAATCAGGTCAAATGAGTTATACGTATAAGTTCAACCCATTTACACAAAACGAGATTGACCCATATAGTCGAATATCCATAACTTGACATGACATGAACATGACCGCAAACACGAACTGTCACCCCTAAACATAATCACCAATTAGTGGGTTTTTCGAGTAAAGCAAAAGGCTAATAGAAGTGTGGATAGATTCAAGGCAAGATTAGTGGCTAAGAGTTTTAAGCAAAATGATTGCATTAACTTCACTAAAACATTTAGCTTGTAGTCAAAACCTAAACTATTTGAACCATCTTGGTTATTGCAGTCCACTTTAACTGGCCAATAAGGCAATTGGATATATCAAATGCCTTTTTCCATGGCTCCCTTGAAGTAGAAGTATACATAGAGCAATCTACTGGGTTTATCAACAAGCAATTCCCACGACATGTTTGTAAGCTTAATAAGGCCATATATAACCCTAAACAAGGCCATTGAGCTTGGTTTAACAAGCTGGTAGACGCACTCTTGAGTCTTAGGTTCACTGAGTCAAAGGTTGATTACTCCCTTTTTATTTTTT
>QEOT01003188.1:94642-173904 GCA_003123785.1 Pterocarya stenoptera
GATTTATTCTTGTCACCCAAAAAAAAAAAAAAAAAAAATAGTACATCAAGTATGTTGCATAATGTTAATGTTTGTAAGCCAAACCCTAATAAAGTCGGGTACATGGATCAACAAACTATGAGTTGTGAGGGAGATAATGATATGAATAACATAGCAACTGCACATAAGTTTGATTAAAAAAAACTTTACGAATGACAATTGTTAAGATAATAATTTGATGTGAGATTTCATTTAGTTTAGTATATCAAGGATTTAGGAAGGTAAAGATATCACTTAAATCAAGGTCCCAAGTGTCATCTCGAACCACTATAGCGAGAGACTGTATTAAACTATTTAAAATGTAAAAAGAGAAGTTGAGGAAAATATTTAAGGCAGTTGAGTGGGTTAGTTTAATTATTGACACTTGAACATCCATTCAAAACTTAATTATATGTATTTTAGTGCATAGTTTATCGACTGTGAATATAAATATCACAAGAATTATTAACTTTTGTATGATTCATAATCACAAATGAGACGCTATTGGAAAACATATAGATTCATATTTACATGATTGAGGTATTGACAAGATCTTTACTATTAGAGTTGACAATGCTTCCTTAAACAATGTAACTATCGATTATTAAAAAATGTTTATGGGAAGTCATTTGTTGGAAGGGAAATTTATATACATAAGATATTGCACCCATATTATGAACCTAATTGTGAACGATGAGCTAAAAGATTGTGATAAGTCGATCATATTCTCATAAGGTGTTGCGCCTATATTATAAATTTCATTGTGAGCGATGGGTTGAAAGAGTGTGATTATTCAATCACAAACGTGCGCAATATGGTTAAGTATGTTAGCTCATCTCCAGCAAAAATGAAAGAATTCAATAGTATATAAAGAAGAAGAAAATTGATTGTTCAAAATTTTTGTGCATTGATGTTCCCATCAGATGGAACTTGACTTATCTCATATTTGAAGTAACACAAATATTTCAAAAGTAATTTTTACGATTGGAGAAAGATTATAATTATTTTTCTCTCTATTGTTATAGTGTGAATTTAAGACCTCTAGACTCTAGTGATTGGGAGAGAGTTAGAATATTGGTAAAGTTTTTGAATATTTTTTTATAATGCTACTATTAGATTTTATGGCCCGTTGTATGTCACATCTAATGCATATTTTCAAAAGCTTTATTGTATCCAATCCATTTATTGAAAATGAGTCCAAGTAATGATCAAGTATTGAGATGTATGATAACGAATATTAACATTAAGTATGACAAATATTGGAAATCAATTGAAAAGACTAACTTGACGATATTTTTTGTTGTTGTTCTTGATCTAAGATTCAAATTTAGTTTTTTACATTTTTTGTTGCAAAAACTATATGGTAGTAATTTAGTAGAAGATATGATTGTAAAAGTGAAACAATTGATGATTAACATGTATGGGGTGCATAGTGTTATGTATGGTAGTTCAAGTAGAACTCCCTATATTGTTATGTATGGTATAGAGTTATGTATGTTAGCTCATCTCCAGCAAAAATGAAAGAATTCAAAAAGTATATAGAGAAGAAGAAAATCAGTTGCTCAAAATTTGTGCCTTGATGTTCCCACCAAATGGAACTCAACTTATCTCATGTTTGAAGTAACAAAAATATTTCAAAAGCCATTTTTGTGATTGGAGAAGGATTATAATTATTTTTCTCGCTATTGTCATGGTGTGAACTTAAGACCTATAGACTCTAGTGATTGGGAGAGAGTTAGAGTATTGGTAAATTTTTTGAAGATTTTTTTTATGATACTACTATAAGACTTTATGGCCCTTTGTATGTCACATCGAATGCATATTTTCAAAAATTTTATTGTATCTATTCACATTTATTGAAAATGAGTTAAAGTAATGATCAGGTGTTGAAATGTATGACAGAGAATATGAACATAAAGTATGACAAATATTGGAAATCAATTGAAAAGACTAACTTGATGATATTCCTTGTTGTTGTTCTTGATCTAAGTTGCAAATTTAGTTTTTACATTTTTGGTTCAAAAAACTTTATGGTGGTAATTTAGTAGAGGAAATGATTGTAAAAGTCAAACAGTTGATGATTGATATGTATGAGGAGTATAATGTTATACATGATAGTTCAAGTGGAGTTCCATATGGTGTTATGTATGATATAGTGTTATGTATGTTAGCTCATCTTCAGCAAAAATGAAATAATTCAGAAAGTATATAGAGAAGAAGAAAATTCGTTGTTCAAAATTTGTGTGCCTTGATGTTCCCACTAGATGGAACTTGACTTATCTCATGTTTGAAGTAACAAAAACATTTCGAAAGTCATTTTTGCGATTGGAGAAGGATTATAATAATTTTTCTCGCTATTGTCATCGTGTGAACTTAAAACCTCTAAACTCTAGTGATTGGGAGAGAGTCAGAGTATTAGTAAAGTTTTTGAAGATTGTTTTTATGATGCTACTATAAGACTTTATGACACTTTGTATGTCACATCTAATGCATATTTTCAAAAGTTTTATTGTATCCAATCACATTTATCGACAATGAGTCAAAATAATGATTAAGTGTTGAGATGTTTGACGACGAATATGAACATAAAGTATGAAAAATATTGGGAATCAATTGCAAAGACTATCCTGATGATATTCCTTGTTGTTGCTATTGATCTAAGATGCAAATTTGGTTTTCTGCATTTTTTGTTCAAAAAACTATATGGTGGTAATTTAATAGAAGAAATAATTGTAAAAGTGAAATAATTGATGATTGACATGTATGGGGAGTATGGTGTTATGTATAGTAGTTCAAGTGGAGCTCCTTATTTTAAGCCTCATTCCTCAGTTGATCTTAATATGATTGATTCTGATTCTTAGTAGAGTTTTTAGGTTGAGTATAAGCAAGAAATTATTGAATCTAATTTAATGAACAAATTGGAGATCATTTAATACTTGGAACATAGTTTTGAGGCACGAGCTCCAAATTTTGATAATTTGGATTGTGAAAGATCAATGAAGTAAAATATCATATCTTGGTAAGAGTTACCCAGGATGTGATGACCATTCCCATCTCCACTATATATTCTGAGTTGGCCTCTAGTGCAAGAGGATCATGTGCTTGACCCATTTCATAATTTACCATCTCCAAGAATAATTAAAACACTCATTTTTATGCAAAATTGGTTGAGAGATACAATATCTATTGATTTTCGTGCCTCGGATAATGTTGAAAGCTTTGAGTCAGAATTGAGTAATAAACTTATTTTTTATTTACATATTTATTTTTATGTAATTTAATAATCATCATGTGCTTTTGTTTAGAGTTTGATCCAAAATCAAGTTTTACTTATGATGATGTGGAGTGACTCAAGGCTTATGGTCTCAATGATGGTATGATTTTCATTTTCACTTATTTGTCAGAAAAACTAAACTATTTTTGCTTTGACTTGTATCATTTGCTGGGGATGTCGTGTTTCTGATGTATTAATCTTTCCATCTATTTTCATTCTTTTTGTGGGAAGTTGTATCTTCTTTGTTTTGGTGGTAGGTTTTTAATTTTTTGGAGTAAAATGATGATGGAATGGGGTTTTTGGGGTTGTGGCATTTTGATGAGTAATGAGTTAATAGGAAGAGGGCTCGAGATTATCATAATGTGGAATTGTGGTTTTGTTTATAATTGTCTGCTTGGTTGGTATTAGGGTAAATGCATTTCCTGTGGCAGGTTTTTCATTTTTGTGGAGTTTCTATTTCAGGGTGTTTGATTGGGTCTTGTGAAGCCGTTGCTACAATGGTAATCGCTACAGTGGTCATTTGATATGATTGTTGGTATACTTCTCCATGTCATATGATCATTGATTTACTACTCCATTTGATATGGTTTTTATATACCACTCTTATGTCAGCAATAATGTGTACATTACCTGAAAAAGATTTCAATGATGTACACATTTTAATATGCAGTGACATTAGGTACATAAGTGTCCAAATACCAAAATCTTAAAGATCAAATATGCCATTCATGACCAACTTGGTTCTCTACTTTATCAAACATCCCCTCAAAATGAAATTTATTCCTTTACAAGTTCTTTCTTTCTATTCATGATCATTTTACAGAAAAAAGATTTCAAACTAGACTATTCTAAAAGAAAAATGACTAGAATTTCCACCCGACTCTAATTGGCTGGATCAGGTTAGGTTGGTTTGGCACATCCTGGTTGGTGGGTTGGGTCAGGACCAAAACCAACTTGGGCGGGTCAGGTTGCAGGCCTAATAGTATATGCCAAAATATTAACCATATTAATTACATTAATAGCCACGAAGGAGTTTTGTTTTGTAAGGGGAAGTACCACAAGATCATCACTCTAATCTTGATGGTCAATGTTGAAAACTTGGCACCAGTGGGAGAAGGTCCCACTGGTGCCAAGTTCTCAGCCATGTGGTAGTACTGGATCGTCTTTAAAGAAAAGTGCTACATCCACTAAAAGATTCTACAAAAGTAGACCCACTAACTATCATGGCTTCATATTATATTTTAAATCTACTTTATAATAAAAATAGTTTTACAATCTAATGTACTACATTAAGTTATATCATTTTGTAAGTTTACTAGTTTTATAGAGTCTATTTGTGGTTAAAGTATTTCTCATTTTCTAATATATAGTACTAATTAATGACACTTTGAGGTGGGTGATTGGGATTATAACCCCAAAGACAAATGAAACTTCTTGTGGAGAAATTTGAGGTTATCACTGCATGCGTTACCAAGGGCCATTGTGCAACGGATTGGTGCATTTCATTAAAGGCAGATACAGCAGCAATAGCATGCATGTGTTGTTACCAATTTACCATCCTAGAACGTGGAATATACATATATAATAGATATAAATTATTAATATGAGTCATGGGAACATAATTGATTCTTTTTTCTTGTTATATATATAGTTACGTCGTCTAGCTAGGTGCATGACGGGTAGATGCTTTGTCAATATTTCTTGATCTATCTAGCTATGAGCTTGACACCTGCATGCACCAAGCATTTTTGTCTATATATTTGAAGTCTTGCTATCAAATGTTCCTTTGAAGATCGAGCTCGATCCCTTGACGCAGCTACCCTAACAGCTCTTGTAAAAATAAAATAAATAAATATAGTTTAGCATGCACGTGACAAAATACCCCACATGGATGAGAGAAGTAGTTGTGTTGCCTGCAGAGTACAGAGGCACAGCATGTTCGATTTGCTTGCTCTCTGGCTCTGCTTCAAGAGCAACGTTTCGTGTCGGCCGAGTGTAACAGAGATCCATACTGATCTTTTCTAATTTACTTCAACTACCGCGCGCCTTCTCTTCTCCCCCACAGTCCTCCTCCAACTACCCTCTTAGTCTTTAGACCGACCAATCAAATAGTTCTTATGGAACGGCAGGCCTTGTCTCTTCACCCCAACTACCCCCTCTCTGACTCTCCGCTCCGGTGGCCGCGTGGGTATCCTATCTACCCCTTTTCCACCTACCCGTCTTTTTACTCTGCGACAACAGATATAAAAGATGGTCCCCAGTCCTTTTCAGGAATACGCTAGCTTGAAAGCTTCCAGCTAAAAAACTCCAAGCTGCACCAAGTATACAGCCATCTCGAAGAGCTTCTTCAATGGCACAAATGGCAGAGAAAGACATGAACACCGTGTCCAGAAGAGTGGCTTCTGTGGCCCAACACTTCATTCCGGTTCATTTGCCTTCCAATGAATCCGGTTCCCTCGGGTTATCTAACACCTCCAATATAAACGACAGCTACCATCGGGTACACGGTGAAGTTCCAACTCACCCAGCTGTGTGGAGATCGGTTGCCCGCGATGACTCCGGCAAGGAGTTTCAGTTCACCGACATTATCTACGAGAAAGCCGAGGGCGAGGGGATCGCAAAGGTCAGTCTTGCTTAAATACCCTGGCTGACACTTTTTAACGCCTGGGGTAAGCGTACTGGTGTTCCTATATATGCATGAGATGCATTTTAATCATTATTCTCTGCTTTTTGTCTGCTTTCCTGTGTAGATTACGATCAATAGGCCAGAGAGACGTAATGCGTTCAGGCCACAGACGATAAAGGAGCTGATTGTGGCGTTTAATGATGCTAGGGATGATAATAGTATCGGAGCTATCATTTTTACCGGCAGGGTATATATATATGGTGCAACTTTTAGCATCCAATTATAGCTCTTCTCTTGCAAACAATATATAATGCCTCTGTACGTTTTGTTTTGCATCTAAACAGTTTCTTGTTCTTCTTCTCTCGGTATATATATATATATATATATATATATACTAAATTCTGAAACAACTATCAATGACCAATCCTCGTTAACAGTACTAGTGAATAGGATGCTACTTATATAATCGTACAGCTCCTCATAGATACCGAAGACTATTCATCAATAATTAAGAATATAATATAAATAATAAACCTATCCATTCCATCAGTTTAACTTTTTGAAATAAGTAATAATTTTATATAATATCAGCGTATAGGTCTTGAATTTGAATCTTAATTCTACACTTTATCTCATTTAATTAAATATTTTATGTATTGAACTTACTCATTAAATGAGAGTTTGATCCACACAAAAGAGAGTGTGAAGAATAAATTTTAAATACTAAAATCTACCACTTTCCATCACATGAGTTGAGATAAGATGAGAAGAGATGAAAGTTAAAAGTTGTATAAAATATTATTAGAATATTATTTTTATTTTAGAACTTCTAAAAGTTGAATTGTTTATGATATTTTGTGTATAAGTTTAAAAAAGTTGTAATGATTAGATGAGATAAGATGATGAGCTTCTTGTCTCCAAACAACCCCTAATTAAACTTCTGAAAATAATGGTGATTTCACAATAACATTTCTTGTCATTACGTATTGTTAAAATAACGTTTAAAGTAGCTCGTTTGGATAGTTAGATGAAATAATTTTAGATGAGTTGAATAAATATTATTAGAATATTATTTTTTAATATTATTATTATTTTGAGATTTAAAAAAATTGACTTATTTATTATATTTTATATAAGAATTTAAAAAAATTATAATAATGAGATAAGATATGATGAGATGAATTGAGAGTATTTTTATATTCAAACGGAATCTTAATATTTCTTAGTTTAGAGTGCCAGATCAGAGTATTAGTAATATCTCGTATACGAGCCTCAAGTATACGTGCCAGAGTATTAGTACAAGTTAGAGAAAGTCCTTCACAAAAAAGAGAAAAAAGAAAAAGAGAAAGTGCTACACCTTAAAAATATAAACAAATTCATTATTTTCTAGTACTGGGGCTACATTTTTGTAAAAAGCTTACGCAAAACTTGCAAAATTAAGTTTGAAAATACAATTATTTTTAGATATTTTTAAATTATTTTATTATAATTATTCTTATATTATTTTACTATTATTTATAAATTATTTTATTATTATTCATAAATAATAAATTAACTCACTACTATAGTACTATTCATAAATATTAGAAGATATTCTTTCCCAATCCCATTGTACCCAAAATTAATTACTCTATTTTGAAACAAAATATTAAATTATTGATAAAAAAAACATCACGTCAAATAGGATAAACTAATAATAAAAGTATAGTAAGTATACGAGATTTGTTTATAATAAATAATGAAGCTCAGTACGGTTAATGACCCTATCATTTAGGATGAGACCCAATCATTGTTGGTAGTGAATAGTATGTTACTATATTCATACTAGCAGCTCCTGATTACGATATATAATGCACCCGGCTGTTGCCTACCCTCTCGTGAATGCTGAACAGTATTCAGTAATATTTCTTGTCATTTTGTACTGTTAGATCGGTCACGTTTCAAATAACTATATTTCTTATCAGAGTTGAGTACTGTTCCAATAATATTTAATATCTTTTATCAGAAAATATGATTGTCTGTGCCACTATTAATATTAAACATATGTTTTCATGTTTCCCATGCTCATAAAACTTTAATGTTGTGCAGGGAACCCAGGCATTTTGTAGTGGGGGTGACCAGGCTGTGAGAAAGGCTGATGGTTATGCTGATTACGACAAATTTGGTCGTCTTAATGTTTTAGATTTGCAGGTACCTACCTGGGTTTATAATCTTCATATACAGCAGTACATTATAACTCAAGTAGTCTTCTAATTATTTGGTTGTGTTTCTCTTTCTTTTATTTCGTTTCATCAATACCAGGTGCAGATCCGTCGTCTTCCTAAGCCAGTGATTGCAATGGTATGTAATCTTCTTAGAACCGCCCACTTTCCTGAGATAGCCATGCTGTAGTAAACAACTGAAAGCCTACTTGCTGCTGTAATTGTATGGCAAATCGGCATAAAAAATACCGGCAAAAAGTCTTTCTTTTCGCCATTTTTGCGCGCATCAGATGTCACTTTTTCTGCAGGGTACTAAAAAAAAGAAAAAATCGCGGCAGATAGTTATTTCACGTGGCCATTATACCCGGCAAATAGTCTAACTTGCAGCTTCCTGACTAGTTGATCGATCACATTACTACTATATAAAATTTAATATGTTGCTCACACTTCGATGAAATCATTTGTGTTTCCAAAAAACAGGTTGCAGGCTATGCTATTGGAGGAGGACATATACTTCACATGGTCTGCGATATAACCATTGCAGCGGATAATGCTATTTTTGGCCAAACTGGTCCTAAGGTATAAGATCTATATACATATATATATATATATTCTTTTCCCTATTTTTCTGAAATATTATTTTATTCATTGGAGATATAACTAAGGTTTCAAACCTCACCATATATCATCATGTGATTTCTACTTTTGATAGCATGAACTGTGATCTGATGATGTTTGGTAAATTTAACTTTGTTAATGCTGTTTTCCTTTACTTACCATTGCAATTATAATTGGGCACATAATGGCAGGTTGGAAGCTTTGATGCTGGTTATGGAAGTTCCATCATGGCCACTTTGGTAAGACAATACATTGAGGGTGAAGATGCCTCTTGTCTTTTATGAGACTGGTATCACATTACTCTTTCATTATTTCATTGTCACGTCTAAGGTCTACTTGATATGTCATCGGATCTGAATTTTGAAACCAAATGTTGTTGAACAGATTGGCCCTAAAAGAGCACGTGAAATGTGGTTTTTGGCAAGGTTCTACACAGCTCCTGAAGCAGAGAAAATGGGACTCGTTAACACTGTTGTGCCGGTGAGTAGTTCATTTCCAATCAAACAGACCCTCAACCAGTACAGCAGTATACATTGTTAATGTTCAGAATTTCTTGTGTTTTTTCAGCTAGGGAGTTTAGAGCAAGAAACAGTTAAATGGTGCCGGGAGATCGTAAGAAACAGCCCAACTTCAATTCGGGTGCTGAAATCAGCTCTTAATGCAGTTGATGATGGCCATGCTGGGCTTCAGGTACGTCTGAAATATGACTTGAATTTTTCTTATAAGATCCTTACAGCTACACTATATCCAAGCACAACGGGGTTGCACTAATCCAGAATGCAGGACTCTTGAATCCTATGATGCCAGCAGCTTTCCTTTTCTTTTGCTTGTTTTCCTTTGAATATGCATAAACTTTTAACTAATTTATTTATTTTTTTGTTTGTTTTTCTTTTGCAGCAACTTGCTGGAGATGCTACACTCCTATTTTATGGCTCCGAAGAAGGTATTGCAGGGAAGACAGCATATCTGGAACACAAACGCCCCGATTTCTCAAAATTTCCATGGAGGCCTTGATTTTGTGCAACTCCTTTTCATGTTTCTACCAGCATCATTTATAGATCACTCGGTCGCTAGGTGCATGCTGATATGACCTAATTCTTTCCTTGCAAGGGAGGGAATTTCAGATATTATTGCATGCCCACTAGTCTTGTCTGCGTTTTATTTCTTAGTCACTGCTGATTTTGTTTTTGTCATTTAGATAACTTGTTTAGGAGACGAACCTCCATTCCAATAAAAAGATCGAGACTATGGCAATTTATTTTTTACAATTACTTCGGAACCGTGGTGGCCACTTACTATTAAATTTGAGTTTCATCATCAACTAAAATTATCCAATCCATCCAACTGATGAAAAATCATGAAAAATCAGTATGACCATAAAAGGAGCCATGCACCTCCCGTGTGATGGTGTGTGGGAACCAAATTAAACTCTATCTGCACTTTTCGATTTTCTTTTATTCGAGAGATTATCATCTTCTTCTTTTTTTGGTCGAAAATAGATATTCAGTCTTCTCATTTCTACGATCTAGAGGACCATAGTGTGGAAAACTCAATGGAAAGCTTTGAAGCAATCAACTATCTATTGTAGCTGATCTCTACCACATGACTCCAAACTCTTCGTGCTCTTGCATTAAAAATCAATGTTTTGGTTTCAATGTTGTCAATTTTTTGCTTTTAATTATATGATCCATTGTATTGGTTGTAACATAGTATTTTGGTGGGATTCTTCACCATCTTCTTTCATATATATCTCTCTTCTTAATGCATATTCTAAAATAAATCTTATTCATAAAAGAATAAAAAGGGTAACGATTATCTAAAAATATGTTTCTGCTTTTTTTTAGGAAGTAATTATTTTGAGTTAATGTAATAAGTGAGTATATCCTCTCCCCTACGCATTTTGGGCTACGCACAGGGAACTCCACTTATCTCCCTTGGATGATGCAAGACGCAAATTTCACAATTCATTCAATTGTAACATTTGTTGGAGTCACACCCTTTTTAAAAAGATAAGTTTTATAGTTACAATGAAATTTCATGAAAGTAAATATTTACAACAAAAATGACATTTCCCGGCGATTAATTTTGCTGCTAAAACCCTCACTTTCGCCGCCTATTATCTTTTCCAGCAATTTATAAATCGCTGTCTAATCGCCGGTATTAAACCTCTGCTTCTGATCTACCGCAATGGAAACCAAAAATCTCCGGGATAGATATACTTTATATGATACGTTAAATCTACTTTATAATAAAAGTAATTTTATAATTTGATATACTACATCAAAATTCGTCAATTTATAGATTTACTTTATAATAAAAGTAATTTTATAATTTGATGTACTACATCAAAACATGTCAATTTATAGATTTACTTTTGTGGGATCTCTTTGTGGCTAAAACATTTCTTTTTTAAGAATATTGGTAGTGAAATGGCTAAATTTTGACTAAGATTGAGTAGAGAATTCACCTTTTTCACTTTAGCTAGCCACTTTACATAACATCAAATTACAAACTCTCTAAATTTATCTTTATTCTATTAAAATATTTATTTCTAATCTTCATTTTTGCTTTAAGATTTTCATGGTAATTGAAATATTTATTCCTTATTAAAAAAGACACTCAAATTAAAACATGATATTTGTGACAAATATATTTTTCTAACATTTATATTATTTCAATGATCATATTATTTCAACAGTCCTATTTTTCCAATGGAAATATTCTTTTAACAGTCATATTTTTCTAAACGGTTATATTTTTCACTATAAAATACAAACATTTTCCCAACAGTTTCACTTCAATACAAGTTTATTTGTGAAATTATTCTTTTTATTTTCTCCCAAAGGATCGTTCTCTTTTTTGCAAAAAAACACTTCTCAATTCAGAATCTGATAAAGAATTTGAGATAATAAGGCAACTTGTTATGTAAGAAGAAGAAGATCAACCTCTCATAATTATTCTAAACAATCACGGAGATTCATTAGGCATGATTGGACCAAACCTCCTTGTTTTAGATTGAAAATTCTAGATGTTTTAGACATATTTCATACGCACAACAAGGCCTCCTTAGGTAACAAGGGGTTGGCTCTCTTTCTTGTACAAACACAAATTCAATGGAGGCTTGGGGGTGTTTTGGGAACCCTCTAACGCCTAAGTCAATTTTCCTTAATGCTATTGTCAATGGAATGTTTGCTTGAGTTCAAATGTATCTTGTGGTCAGCTTTTACAGGTGGTGTGGGGAGAGCAACTTGCACGTGCTGTTAGGGGGCAATTCCATCACCTTCACACTTCGGCCTCTGAAAGCATTTAGTATGATGTGGGTGTCTGACAGATATGTCGGCGACCCCTTGGCCCGTGTCAGCAGTGCCCGCCTTTTCCCCTCTTAGGGTGTGGGTGATGGTTGCTTCTCCCACACATCCTCCAGCGGCCGTAACTCATGATTGGCTTGGGCGTACCTAAAGCATTTAAAGCGATGTAGCGTATCGGAGAAGGGTAATTAATGTGACGTAGGTCTTTGACTGATACGTTGGCTACTTCTCAGCCTGTGTCGGTGGCGCTTGCCTTCGTCAACTCTTGTCGGAATTTCATCATCTTTTCTCGATCCCCGTTTTCACCAATTCGAGGGTCTCTTGGCCTGGCCGAATGGGTCCTTAGGTCGTGAGATGGACTTCTTACTTCCTGTGGGTCTGTTGGTTGGGCCAAATGGATCCCTGAGCTATGGGATGGGTTTCTTATCTCTTGTTGGGCTCATCCTACCGGGTTGGGGGTTTTTATCTCTTCCATTTATCCCACCAATTCTTATTGACCTTGTTCGATAGGAATTTAATTGCTCATTCTTCTTTTCCCTTTGCCTCATTTTTTTTTCTCATTGAATTGTTTTTATTTTGAAGTCATTTCTTCTGATTTGACGATTCAGCTCCTCAGACTTCGTTGGGAATGTTGTTTGGCTCCCACCCACGTCGCTTCGTACCACATGCTTCACGAGTTTTGAGCCAATCCGTATCCCTCTTTCTGCCATAGGGTGGTGGACGTCAACCGCCTCATCCTTCTTATTTAAAGGGGCATCATGCTCATTGTGCTTCATTTACTGTGACTTTTGCCCTCCACGACTTTTGTTCTTCTTGCTCAAGACTCCCATTCTCCTTTCCATCTACTTCCTTCCTCCTGTGTCATTTCTTTCTATCCCAATGGCTTATAAGAGGGTCGTTCAACCTAAGATTCCTGGGTGATTAGACCCTCTTGAGGTTCGTACGGTTGCCCAATTCTTCATCGGTCATAACATGCATTCCAACGTCACCTTGGAGTCCTTGTCCACGCTATCCTCCACCTTTCATGTCCTAGATTCAGTGGCCTTTGAGGTTCTTGGTCCACGCGAGGGGGTGTAGACTGTGAGGGTTACGCTTCAAAGGTCACCCTCTTCCCCAGCATGTTTTCTTGTGGGCTTAGGTTGCTGTTTCCTCGCCTTGTCTACAACTTGCTAGATTGTTTTGGCCTGGCCCCCGCCCAACTCCACCCAAACGCTTGGAGTATTGTTGCATCTTGTGGAGCCGAGCCTTGTTGGAATCTGATCCTGAGCACATTGACCTCATCAGCTGCAAATTCCTTTTGACCTATAACCTCATAAAATGTGAAGGGGATATTTGTAGCTTTAGGGCGATGCACACCCGTGTCTCATTGGAGCTGTGCCATTGCAAGGTCAAAGACTGGACCTCGAAATCTTCTTCATGTTTGGTCTTGGATGGGAGTTCCCTCTCGGGCAGTTGTCTCTCCACAAGTTTCCCATTCGGGCCATATGGGGGGTCATTGCAAACGACAAGGCACTTCGTCTGACGGCATCCTTAGAGGCATTGCACCTTATCGCCATTGTCAAGGAGTTGGTGAAAAACTATCCATCCGATGTCTTCTTGGAGGCTCTTCTTGGGGAAGGTAACATAGAGCAATTTTTACCTACCCTAAGTAATACTATCTTCGATGACCGCACCATACCCATGCGACCGGGGACTAATTTGCACCTTAAACGCTCCCTCAGTCCACCTCTAGTTGGAAAGGGTAAGAAGCCCTACACAGAGATCACAACGGTGGAAAATAGCCATTTATCCACTTCTTGGATCCCTTTGGGGTGGTCCTCAGTGGAAATTGAAGTTCTTCGGCCACTGCTAGTCGAGCCTAATCCAAGGCCGATCTCGTTCTATCCCCCATTGAAGCCTTTGGGTAAGTAGGGGACAAGGGTTTTGTTGCTTCACAGGAACTGGCCGTTCCCTTTTTTGCGGCCACTAGTCCCATGCCACTTAATTCTGCGCCTTCTGCGGCCCCTGCTCCACCCCACTGGCCGATGCACCCTCCATCTCTATTGCTCTTACCCTACCAATCGTTGCAGCATTTCTACGGGGCCTTTCTCGATCCTGCTCACAGGTCATCGACTCGGGTGAAACTGTTACCCTAAATAGATGTGGATACTATCCCATCTTTTCCATTTACAGCACTGTGCCTTGGGGACCCAAATTCCTGAAGGCATAAAGGAGGAGGGCGCGAGGAACTCCGATGTAGAAGAGGAGAGGGTGTCCTTCCTTGAGTCCCCCTTCATTCGATCACTCGAGGTGGATGAGGCGAGTCCATTGAGAAAGGATACTTGGCTTCCCTAGTCGACTCATCGACCTCGTAGACTGAGGGAGGGGACGAGGCAATTCCGTGGAGACACGATACTTGTCTCCTCTAGTCGTCTCGACGACCTGGTAGATTGAGAGAAAAGATGAGGTAAGTTCATGGAGACATGGTAGTTCGATCCCTTGATCTTCTCGTCCATCTCGTAGACTGAGGGAATGGATTGGGCAAGTCCGTGGAGACATGGTACATGGCTCCTCTTGTCTTCTTGTCAGCCTCATAGACTGAGGGAAGGGATGAGGCTAGTCTATGGAGACACGATACTTAGCTCCCTTGATTTTCTCGTTGACCTCATAGACTAAGGGAAGGGATGAGGAAAGTCTTTGGAGACATGGTACTTGGCTCCCCTAGTCTTCTCATCGAGATTGAGGGAAGGGATGAGGCAAGTTTGTGGAAACTTGATACTTGGCTTCCTTTGTTGTCTCGTCAACCTCTTGGGAACACGGCAAGGATGAGGCCAGTCTGTGGAGACAAGGTACTTGGCTCCCTTGGTCTTCTCGTCGGCCTCGTAGACTGAGAGAAGGGATGAGGCTAGTTTGTGGAGATATGGTACTTCACTCCTCTAGTCTTCTCGTCAACCATGTAGTCTGTGGAGACATGGTACTTGGTTCCCCTGGTCTTCTCGTTGAGACCTCATAGACTGAGGGAAGGAAATAGGCAAGTCTAGATCTAGGTAAGTTCAGTTTATGAGTGTGAAAATAACACTCTGGTTATCACCCAAGATCATAGTGGGGGCCATGGATAGATTAAGATCTTGGAGGAGATGAGAGAGCCACGTGAGCTTAGTAGTAGTTAGAGCGAGGGCCCGATACTTGGATTTAGCACTAGAGCAAGACACAATCAACTATTTCTTGGCACTCCAAGAGATAGGACTACGACCAAGAAAAATAGCAAATTTTGAAGTTGAACGTCTAGTGTCTGGGAAACTAGCCCAATCAGCATCAAAGTAGACTAGTAATATCTGTTCACTGTCAGAGTAAATTGTGAGACCGAATTAAAATGAACCTTTAAGATAACAAAGAATATGCTTGACAACTTGATGATGAATCTTTGTAGGGTCATGCATGAATTAGCATGCTGTTTAACACCATGAGCAAGATTAGGATGTGTAATCACTAAATATTAGAGGACACCAACAATGGAGAGAAAGTGAGTGAGATTAGCACAAGGAGAACCATTAGCAGAAAGATATTGCCCCACTACCATAGGCATAGAAACCAGTTTGAAGTCAATCATGGATGCCTGCTCAAGAATGTCAAGGGCATATTTGGATTGGCTTAAGAATAAGCCATGCGGCGTGGAATGGACTTTAATGCCAAAAAAATAATGCAAGTCACCACGGTCTTTCATGGCGAATTCAGTGCCAAGACGAGCAATAAAGTTTTTAAGAAGACCTGGATTGCTCCCTGTTAAAAAATTGTTATCAACATATGATAGCAAGTAAAGAATGCCAAGTTGGTGTTGATAAATGAAGAGAGAATGATTGTTACGACTGAAACGAAAACCAAATTTTATGAGAAAGGTGCTAAAATGATGAAACCAAATTCAGGGGGCTTGTTTGAGGTCGTAGAGTGCCTTGTTGAGACAACATAAATGATTAGGATAGCGAAGATCAACGTAACTGAAAGTTGATCCATATAGACCTCTTCATGAAGATTGCCAAGGAGGAAGGCTCCCCTGGTCATCTCGTCGATCTAGTAGACTGAGAGAAGGGATGAGGCCAGTCTGTGGAGACACGAGACTTGGCTTCCCTGGTCTTCTCGTCGACCTAGGTAGAGTGAGAGAAGGGATGAGGCAAGTCCATGGAGACACAGTACTTGGCACCCTTGGTCTTCTCATCGACCTCACAGACTGAGGGAAGGGATGAGGCAAGTCCATGGAGACTTGGTACTTGGCTTCCCTGGTCATTCGATCGAACTCGTAGATTGAGGGAACGGAAGGGCTAGTCTATGGAGACATGGTACTTGGCTACCCTAGTTGTCTCTTCAACCTCTTTGGCTGAGGGAGGGGATGATGCAAGTCAGTGGATAAATGATACTTGGCTCTCCTGGTCTTATCATCGACCTCGTAGATTGAGTGAGGTGATGAGTCAAGTTTGTGGAGACACAGTACTTGACTCGCCTCATCTTCTCGTCGACCTCATAGACTGAGGGAAAGGACGAAGCAAGTCCGAGGAGACACGGTACTTGGCTCCCTTGGTCTTCTCTTCGACCTTGTAGACTGAAGGAAGGGATGAGGCAAGTCCATGGAGACATGCACTTGGCCTCCCTAGTCTACTCGTCGACCTCGTAGACCGAGCAAAGGGATGGGGCCAGTCCGAGGAGACATGGTACTTGGCTTCCCTGGTTGTCTGGTCGACCTTGTAGGCTGAGGGAAGGGATGAAGCTAGTTTGTGGAGACATGATACTTGGCTCTTCTGGCAGCTTCATCGACCTCGACGACTGTGGGAAGAGATGAGACAAGTTCGTGGAGACACAATACTTGACTCCTATGGTCGTCTCACTAAACTCATAGATTGAGGGAATGGATGAGGCCAGTTAGTGGAGACACAGTATTTGGTTCTCCTAGTCATCGTGTCGACCTCGGAGATGGAGTGAAGGGATAAGGACAGTCTATGGAGACACGGTACTTGGGTATCTTGGTCGTCTTGTAGACCTCGTAGACTAAGCAAATGGATGAGGTGCATTTGTGGAGACATGGTACTTAGCTCCCCTCATCTTCTCGTTGACATCGTAGACTTAGGGAAGGGATGAGGCAAGTCCGTGGAGACACAGTACTTGGCACCCCTGGTCATTGCTTCGACCTCGTAAATTGAGGGAAGGGATGACGCAAGTCCGTGGAGACATGACACTTCACCCCTAGTTTACTCGTTGACCTCGTAGACTGAGTGAATGGATGAGGCCAGTATGTGGAGACACGATACTTGTCTTCCCTGGTCATCTCGTCGACCTCATTGACTAAGAGAAGGGATAAGGCAAGTTCGTGGAGACACGGTACTTGGCTACCCTAGTCTTCTCGACAACCGCATAACTGAGGTATGGGATGAGGCAAATCCATGGAGACATGGTACTTGGCCTCCCTGGTCGTCTCGAAGAGCTGGTTGACTGAGGGAAAGGATGAGGCAAGTCTGTGGAGAAACTGTACTTGCCCCTAGTCTTCTCCTTGATCTCGTAGGCTGAGGGAAGGGATGAGGCCAGTCTATGGAGACATGATACTTGGCTCTCTTGCTTGTCTTGTCGACCTCAACGACTGTAGGAAGTGATGAGACAAGTTTGTGGAGACACGGTACTTGGCTCTCTTGGTCGTCTCACTGAGCTAAAAAACTGAGGGAAGGGATGAGGCCAGTTGGTGGAGACATGTTACTTGGCTCCTCTGGTCGTCTCATTGACCTCGGAGAATGACTGAATGGATGAAGAGTCTGTGAGCACGTGGTACTTGGATTCCCTGGTCGCCTTGTCAACCTTGTAGACTAAGGGAATGGATGAGGCGAGTTTGTGGAGACACGGTATTTGACTTCCTTGGCCTTATCGTCGACCTCGTAGACTTAGGTTAGGTTTGGAAACTAAGTTTAAACACAAAATTCTCATCTCATCTCATCATTACAACTTTTTTAAATTCTCATACAAAATATAATAAACAATTCAATTTTTTCAAATCCCAAAACAATAATAATATTAAAATATAATATTTTAAACTTTCTTCTAAAATAAAAAATTCTCATCTCACTCCCCAAACCTAACCTTAGGGAAGGGATGCGGTATGTCTGTGAAGATACGGTACTTGGCGTCCCTTGTTGTCTAGTCGACTTCACAAATTTAGGGAATGGATAAGGAAAGTCTGGGGAGACATGATACTTGGCTCCCCTTACATTCTCGTTGACATTGTAGACTGTGAGAAAGGATGATGCAAGTCCATGTAGACACAATACTTGGTTCCCCTATGTCTCGTTAACCTTGTTGGCTGAGGGAAGGGATGAGGCCAATTTGTGGAGACACGAAACTTGGCTTTCCTGGTCTTCTTGTTAACCTCATAAATTGTGGAAAGGAACGAGGAAAGTCTAAGGATATACGGTACTTGGCTCACCTTATCTTCTCATCGACTTTGTAGACTTTGGGAAAGGATGAAGCAAGTTCGTGGAGACACGAAACTTCGCACAATAGTCTTCTCATCGACCTTGTAGACTAAGTGGGTAAGGCTAGTCCGTGGAGACAAGATACTTGGCTTCCCTAGTCATCTCGTCGACCTCGTAGAATGAGGGAAGGGATGAGGCAAATTCGTGGAGACACAGTACTTGGCTACCCTAGTCTTCTTAAGGACAACGTAGACTAGGGGAAGGCATGAGGCAAGTCCATGGAGACACGGTACTTGGCTACCCTGGTCGTCTCATTGACCTCGTAGACTGAGGAAAATGATGAAGCAAGTCTGTGGAGACATGATACTTGCCACTCTTAGTCTTCTCGTTGACCTCATAGACTAAGGGAAAGGATGGGACCAATCTATGGAGACACGATACTTGGCTTTCCTTGTTGTCTTGTTGACCTCAAAGACTGTGGGAAGGGATGAGATAAGTCCATGGAGACACAATACTCGGCTCCCCTGCGTGTCTCACTGAGCTCATAGACTAAGGGAAGGGATGAGGCCAGTCGGTGGAGATATGGTACTTGGCTCCCCTGTTCATCTCGTCGACCTAGGAGACTGAATGAAGGGATGAGGATAGTCTATGAAGACACGGTACTTGGATCCCTTGCTTGTCTCGTCGACCTCGTAGACTAAGGGAGGGAATAAGGCGAGTCTGTGGAGACACAGTACTTGGCTCTCTAGGTCTTATCGTTGACATTGTCGACTTAGAAAAGGGATGATATAAGCTTGTGGAGACTTGGTAATTGGCTCCCCTTGTCGTCTCTTTGACCTTATAAATTAAGGGAAGGGATGAGGCAAGTCCAGGAGACACGGTACTTAGCTCCACTTGTATTCTCGTCGACTTCATAGACTGTGGAAAGGGATGAGGCAAGTCTATGGAGACATGTTACTTGGCTCCCCCAGGCGTCTTGTTGACCTCATTGGCTTAGGGAAAGGATGATGCCAGTTTGTGGAGACACCGTACTTGGCTTCCTTGTTCGTCTCGTCGACCTTGTAGACTTTGGGAAGGGATGAGGCAATTTTGTGGAGATGCGATACTCAGCTCCTCTAGTCATTTTGCTGAGCTCCTAGACTGAGGGAATGGATGAGGCCAGTCTTTGGAGACACTGTACTTGTCTCCCCTGGTCTTTTCATCGTCGTCTTAGATTGTGGAAAGGGATGAGGCAAGTCCGTGGAAACATGGTATTGGCCTTCCTTGGTGGTATTATTGAGCTCATAGACTGTGAAAAGGGATGAGGCCAGTCTGTGGAGACATAGTACTTGGCTCTCTGGGTCTTCTCATTGACTTCATAGACTGAGGGAAGGGATGAGGCAGGTCTATGGAGACTTGGAACTTGGCTCCACCTGTCATCTCATCAACCTCGTCAACAAGGAAAGAGATGAGACTTGGCTCCACCTGCCCCATATTCTTCTCGTCAATCTCGTAGACCGAGCGAAAGGATGAGGCCAGTCCATGGAGACATGATACTTGGCTTCCCTGGTCATCTCATTGACCTCATAGGCTGAGGGACAAGATGAGGCAAGTCCATGGAGACACGGTACTTGCCTCTCTTGGTCTTTTCGTCGAGCTTGTAGGCTGAGGGAAGCGATGAGGCCAGTTTATGGAGACAATAGTTTCTCATAATGATTCATTCATTAAATTTGTTCATCTTTGCATCTAGTTTTCGCGGGTGCATCTATTGTTTGATTTCATGGTCATTTGATTGATAAAAAAAGTTGTTTTAACCATGGAAAGGTCAATCTGAGCGATAATTTGGGTAATGTGTTGTAGGTTCGAGTTTTTATCAAGCTAATGGACAAATCTTGGTCTAAAATATTTATGGAGTGTTGTCAACATGTTTATATGAATGTTTTTTTGGAGATTAGTTGCATGATTAAAGATTCTCAGATCTACAAAAATTGAAACTGGAAGGAGAAAAACAGTTTTTGTTTTAAGAAAATTTGGATCTTTTGTGGTCTATTCTTACTCCAATAGCTTTCATAAATTTAGTTGATGATACTAAGCCTTTTTCTACATGTTAGGATGCTGTTTTGAGACTTTTGGTTTTAGTTTCAAAGATATGAATTTTTATGCAAGAGAATACTCGGTTGGGTTAAAAGTTTGATGATTTCGGCTAGATCCATGTATTGATTTATTTTTAACCATGTGATTTTAAGTTTAATGGCTTGGATCTACTTTAGGACACATTTTTAAACCATATGATGTTTGGTTTGAAGATTGCATCATGGTATGCTTTGGATCAAGTGTTTGATCAAAACAAGTTGAGAAAAGATGTTTGTTTTTGGCTAAGTGTTGGCCGAGTACTTCAAGTGAGATTTTTTGATTTTTGATGACTTTAATGTGCTGATTTAAATGGAATGTGTTATAAATATGTTAGAAGAAATTTTTCGATTCTTTGGAGTTCTTGGCAATGTTTTGAATTAGGTCAAAACTGAGTTGTATTTTAGTTAAAAAGTTTTGATCTTTTTACTAACGAGTTTGGTGTTTATAAGAAGTATATTTTTCTTGGATGTTTTTAGCATCTTTTTAAACTTAGGATATGAGAATCTTTGTTGATTCATTTTGGTTTGATCATGAGTTTTGGCATTCAAAGAAATTGCAACAAAAATCAAGAGATATGGCCTGTGGAAGTTTCGGCCCTATGATGTTTTTCATAGTTATATTTGGTTTTTCATATTTTTTTAAACTTGATATTTGAGTTTAGAAAAAAATTTACCTGAGAAATGTCAATTTGTGATTTTTTGAGTTAGGATGTGAAATCTTCAAGTTTGGGGTAAAATGGTCATTTTACCACATATAGAGGGTAAAATAATAATTTTACTCTAAATCAGCATCTTCATGTTTCTAATTATTAGTGATAAAGTTCATAACTTTTAGAATCCCTACTTACAATTTCTTGTGTTTTGTGCTTAATCCCTGTAACGCGACGATCAATGTAAGTTAGCTTCTAACTTACTAACAGATTACTGTGTATGTGTGCTGGTAAGGAAACTATTGGTTATGTACTTATGTTATTATATATGCCATGCCATGTCATGTCACAACACGTTTATCTATTACACATTATATTCTGTCACGAAACATTCATTTGTTACACATTATATTCTACCATGAAATAGTTATTAGTTACACATTATGTCATGTCGCGTAATGTTATATGTTACATGTTACATGTTATGCCATGTTACGTATTCTTTATATTTTTCATGTTATGTCAAGTCATACATCTCACGTATATGTCACATTACGTATGTCATGTCATCTGTCATTTTGCTTAACGTCACATCATGTCTTGAGTACAGAGTATACCTCTAATATAGTTTTTTCTCAGTCAGTCATGCCTAGGATATGCGTGATGTAATCACTATAATTGTTCGAGCATCTCTATTTATAATTCAAGCGAGGTACCTCTGGCGTAATCATTTTGATTGTTAGAATACCTTTACTCAAATGCTCATGGTGTAATTATTTTGATTGTTAAAGTATTACTAGATACTCCTGGTGTAATCATTCTAATTGTTAGGGTATCTCATTTAAAATACTCATGGTGTAATCATTTTGATTGTCTGAGTATCCTTGATGGAATATGGTGGGTGGAATCATTCTGATTGTTCACTATTCTTGAGGAAATAACTGGCGAAATTATTTTAATTGTTAGGGTTTATTTTCATGTTGAAGTTCATGCTCAAGTTTAGTTAATTGAACAAAATTCCAAGTTCATGTATTTCATGTTCAAGCTCATGTTATTCAAATTCAAGTTCATGTTACGTTAAGCTCAAATTCATGTTATTCAAGCTCAAGTGCATGCTCAATTCATGTTTCAAGTTCACGTTCAGTTCATGTTTCAATTTACGTTAAGTTCGTATTCAGTTTCAGCTCAAGTTCAATTTATGTTCATGTTCATGTTTAAGTTCATGTCCATGTAAATTCATGTTCAAGTTCATGTCATGTCATGTCAAGTTTAGTTTCAATTTAGTCTATGCTCAAGTTCAAGTCATCTCAGTTCATGCCATGTTAAATATCAAGTTACATCAAACTTATTTATGATCATGTATGTATTCATGTTTTTACTATCATGTATGCTTCTTTATCGTGTATGTTAAGATATTTTGTTAAGTTGGTGAGTACATGGTAGTCCCAACTACCATTCCTCCTGGAATGGTAGACCATGTGTCAGAATTAGGAGGTGCACTAGAGGCCGACCGACTGGAGACGATCGATTGGACGGCAATGGCACAATGCAGAGCTCATAGCCTCCATGCTCCCATTTATCATTAGTATTATGGCATCCTTGACTGAGTTGCGTGAGCTACTTAATGGATTGCCAAATTAGTTGCTTTAGTTCCTACTTGTACATAAGGAGCTCGATCTCTAGTACTCTTATGATTATAGACCTTTTGGACTCATGATATAATTAAGAAGGTCTACCACTTTAATGTTTATGGATTATGTTTTAAGTGTTTGGGATATCTTTAGTTTGGTGCATAGTATTGCTTAAGAAAAAAATTATATCTTTAGTTTGGTGCATAGTATTACTCAAGAAAAAAATTATATCTTTAGTTTGGTGCATAGTATTGCTCAAGAAAAAAATTATCTGTTGTGAATATTACATATTAATAGATGCAAGATAGGTGCATTGCATTTTTATTTATAATGAATGGGAGCAGGTAACCTTGTGTAGCATGTCCTAATGCTTTAGATGCCTGTCCAACCCTAAGCAAAATCTAATGGCGCCATAGCCACCATGGGTAAAGGAAAAGGCATAATGGTCTGGAACACAATACCCGTCACACCACCACCATGTCGAAGGTGCGGACGAAGGAATAGCGGTGAATGTCGATTCATCACCAGTGCATGCTTTAAATGTGGTCAGACTGGCCACTTGATTTGAGATTGTCCACGTAACATTCCTGGAGGAGCAGAGGAGCAGCAACACCAGGTGGTAGAGTAAAGACCCCTATGAAGGCTAAGGTTTATGCCATCACACCTGGATACGTAGATTTCGAAGCGGACGAGGAAACTAATGCCGGAGTAATCACCGATAAGGTTAAGTTGATGCAACACACGACTTGTGCTCTATTTGATTCTGGAGCATCACAATCTTTTGTGTCTTTTGGTTGTGTGCAAAGATGTGAGTTGAATGCGGAACCTTTGTCTCTAAAGGTGCTAGTACCTATTTCGGATGGGAAGATAGTTGGGTGCGCACGAGTAGTTAAGGATTGTCCTTTGGAAGTCACAAGTTTAACCTTGACTACTGACCTAATAATTTTCCATCTAATGGAATTGACTTAATCCTAGGGATGGATTGGCTGTCAAGGCATTATGCTAAGATAGACTGCCGAAGGAAAGAGGTGGTATTTGATTTAAGCACCAAAGATAGAATCCATACATGGGAGAAGCAATTAAGTTAGTTTGTCAGTAGTAACGGCCATTCAAGTTAAGAAGAGTTTGATAGAAGAAGTTGCTGCTTATCTTGTAGTTATGACTTGTTTGACAGAGGAACCTAAAGGAGTCTAGGGAATTCCAATGATAGAATTCTTCCCTAAAGTTTTTGCCTACGATTTGCCCGGATTACCCTCAGACTGAGACATAGAGTTCACAATCAAACTGGAGCCAGCAACAGTCCCAATGCTCAAGGCACCTTACCGAATGGCTCTAGTAGAGCTGAAGGAATTAACTGTTCAAATTGAGGAACTCGTGGATAAAGATTTTATTCTCCCTCGCTCATCTCCTTGGGGAACACTAGTCTTGTTCGTGACAAAGAAGAACAGGATTCTGAGAATGTGCAGCGATTATCGAAAATTGAACAAAGTAATTGTTAAGAACAAATATCCCTTGCCACAAATTGATTATCTCTTGGACCATTTACAAGGAGCTTCAGTATTTTCTAAGATAGATCTACGATTAGGATATCACCAGCTCAAGATCAACGATCAGGATATACCTAAGACTGCCCTTTTAGACTCGTTATGGACATTTCGAGTTTTTAGTAATGCCTTTTAGATTGACTAATGCCCCAACAACGTTTATGGATTTAATGAATCAGATCTTTAGACAGTACTAGGACATTTTTATTGTAATATTCATAGATGATATATTGATATATTCCTGAATTAACGAAGAACATAGGGAACATTTGAGGTTAGTATTGGAAACTTTGCAAGAACACCAGCTTTATGCCAAACTTAATAAGTGTGAGTTATGGCTTCGAGAGGTGAACTTTTTGGGACATGTCATTTCTAGTAAAGAAGGAGCTGTAGATCCTGCCAAGATAGAAGCTGTAACAGAATGGCAAAGGCCGACCAACAACCACAAAATACATAGTTTCTTTACTTTGGTAGGATACTACCGGAGATTTGTGAAAGGATTTTATAAACTCTTTGGTCCATTAACAGCATTGACAAAGAAGCATGTAAAGTATATTTGGAGTGAGGAGTGTGAGAAGAGTTTCCAAGAGCTGAAGAAGAGGCTAACCATAGCATCGGTATTGGCTTTACCTGAACCTCATAAACCTTATGTGGTTTATAGCGATGCCTCTAAGATTATATTAGGATGTGTACTGATGCAAGAAGGACGAGTTGTCCCTTATACCTCTCGACAAATCAAAGATCACAAGCAGAATTATCCTACCCATGACTTAGAATTAGCTGCAGTAGTCTTAAAATTGAAGAGCTGGAGACATTACTTGTTTGGAGAAAAATGTGAAGTGTTTATGAATAATATGAGTCTCAAGTATTTGTTTAGTAAAAAAAATTTGAACATGAGGCAGAGAAGATGGGTCGAAACGATTAACAATTATCAGTGCGAGATAAAGTATCATCCCCAGAAGGCTAATGCGGTAGCAGATGCCCTTAGCCGCAAGGCTCAAACCAATTTGCCATCTTTATTGGCAGGAATGAGGAGCTTGTTGATCGAGAACCCACCAAAAGATGCAATATTAGCATCAGTATAGGAGATCATACTGTTAACTGAGGAAGAGATCTTAGAAGGACAGCGAAAGGATAATAAACTTGGAAAACTTTGACAAGGGATTGCGAAACCCGAAGGACTGCAGCATTTTACTATTAGAAAAAACAGAATAATATGTTATAAAGAAAGGAAAGCAATTCTTGCAATCCCAGCAATTCTACGTTGTATTGGGACAAATTCAGAGAAAAGAAGATACTAGAGCCCGAATACTTGCAACAAGTTCGGAAGCAAGTAGCATTAATCAGAGAAAGTATCCAAATGGCCTAGAATCGACAGAAAAGTTATGCCGATAGCCAACTAAGACATCTGGAATTTGCCATAGGAGACTGGGTATATGTTAAGATTTCACTTATAAAGGGAGTTGTACGGTTTAGCAGAGGAAAATTGAGTCCTCGATACGTAGGACCATAGGAAGTCGTAGAAAGAGTTGGTTATGCGGCATATCAACTGGATTTACCAACTGAAATGGTAGGAGTACATTATGTGCTTCATGTATCGTCTCTAAAGAAAAGTTTCAGAGAAAGACGACTAGTAGTGATGGAGCCTGGTCGTATCCGGCTTTAGCCTAACCTATCATTCGAGGAATGACAAGTATAGATTGTGGATAGTAAGGAAAAAGAAGTAAGGAATCATAAAAGTTATCCTTAGTAAAAGTGCTTTGGAATAATCCAGATTTTCAAAAAGTAACCTGCAAAAGAGAAGATTTAACGAAGACTAAATACCCTCATTTGTTTGTATCTTAGATTTAGATGCTTGATAAGAATTTGTGTCTGACTGATTGTATTTTGGCATGTTTGGATATCAATTTTTGTTTGTTTATCTGATCTTTTCATTGTTAGTAACATTGTATCCGCCTACCATACCCTTGAAACAGGGCATGACATGACCTAGAAAAACCACACGTATGTCTGTATCGTTAGTAGCTAAAATTAGAGAAAGACAAGAACGTAGTTGTAGAAATTGGCAAGAGAGAAGAGACCGTATAATGCTCATTGGCAACAGATGGAGAAGTTCGAGCATCATCGCACTCATGTGATGGATGTGGATTTTTGAGGAAATATTTTCCTACAAAGGGCGTTACCGCATGAAGAGCGGCAACCTCCACACGACTTGTTAGTGTGGAAGGACGTCGAGAGAATATGTTTACTTGGATCCAACCAAGAAGTAGAAACTAGCTGTGCCGAAGAAGCTCATGCGAATAGATATATGCCTTTTCAGACCTAGGATACCTCTACGGACCATATTTGTTTCCCATAGAAGACACTGAGCTCGAAATAGAGCATAAGCTAAACGAGTTGAGAGTAAATATGTATTATGATTATGATATGGATGCGATATTCTACTTGTTGCAAAATTTGGTGACAGAAGAAGAGAATGAAGTACCATCCTCGTCATTATTTGAGGATTCCACGGCAGCTAGTAATAGAGGTAATAATCTAGTAAGTTCTTGTAGCAAATTGTTCTTTGTTTATGGTTACAGTGCCAATTGCGAGGATGAAATCTTTTCTTAAGAAGGGAGGATTTAACAACCCAGACTTAGCCAAGTCTTCGTTTGTATTTTGTCGCCAGTTTGTGTTTAATTTTGGGCCATGCAAGAGGTGTGATAAAGTGTTAAAATTGCATAATTAAGCTGCTTAAGGGAATAAATTGTTTAACCAAAAATTGAGTTAGCGCTTAATTATGCAGTAGATTATGATACTTGAGTCAATTGATAAATTATGATATTTTGCACTTAAAAAGATTTACAATGCAGCTATTCCACACCAAGATTAATACCCCAAATTTTACTCCTCTCATATCTTACTTATATGTTGCAGGGCATTATTGGAAAAGAGTTGTTGACATCCTAATTGTAGAAGGATATGGAAACACAGGGGTATTCTTGGAAATACCCAACTAGCATGTNAAAAAAAAAAAAAAAAAAAAAAAAAGAAAGAAAAAGAGAGAAGGAGGAAGTTAGGGATGAGTTGGACGTGGGAGTGAAAGGCATAGCAGCTAGCCTCAAGCTGGGCAGTAGACTCACACACGCGGGAGTGGAAGGCAAAGCAAGATCGTGGTCTAAGGGGGCACAGAAAATAGCCAACCAGAAAAAAAGGAATAAAAAGGCACATGGAGTATAAAAAGCATTTTTTTGGTTTTTTGGTTTGGGTGGTTTGTTTTGTTTTTGCGGTTTTCAGACTTTTGTTTGGCAAAGTTTTATTCTTAAATTGCTGTTTGGGAAGATTCTAAGAGGGGGATAGAGTATTTGGATTCAAAGATGTTTGGCTAAATTTCTAAGCCTAGGTTTTGGGGAGTAACCCAAAAACAGATTGGTTTGATTTGCCCTTTTGTTTTGTTTTTTTTTTCCATTGATTTTCATTTCACAACTTATTGAGTTGCAATGTTATTACATTTTGAGAAGCTTGGAATTCTTTCTCATGAATCCTGATTTGTTGTAGACGCTAGGCATGACTGATACTTGAGCTGATGCAAGATATTGATAGACTTCTTTCATTGTACATCTAGCTTTGCAACTCAGTAGGGAATTTGGCTAAGACATTACTCGCGCATGATTTATCACATCTTCCAACCATGATCCTTACAAATGGGTTAGTGGTTGAGTAAAGAGATATTTGAGCATTTTTTATTAACAATCTATGAAAGGGTGAAACCTGCAACTTAGGTGTTTGATACTTTGTCTTTTAGGTGTTGATTCTTCTGCAATTTCGAATTTCTTTACACCCATATCTCTAGCATTCATTTTTCTCATTTCTTTTAATTCACAATCATCCAGAATTTTTTTTTTTTTTTTCCTTAAAAAGAGAGAAAAAGATCTTAACCATTCTTCATTAATACACTTATATCAGTACATAAACATACTTTTCTTGTTTCTCTTCTTAGTTGTGTAAATAGCCCTTTCTCAAACAAGTAGCTGACAAAAAAACGCAACTCATTATATGCTTGCTCATCGTGAACATTGTTGTCCCTATGGAAATGACCATGGAACTCATCCATGTACTACTTTGGTAGCTTCTACACTTAGAAGACAGATTTAGAAGACCATCAAGTTTTTGGCGCCGTTGCTTGGGACAAATGTTGTTTATCAGAGCATTCCATTACTGTTGAGAATACGTTTGTAGTGCTGTGAACCTCTTGACAACTTGAGTGACATTCTTTTTATTTTATTTTATTCTTTTTTTTCTCTGTTTGTCTTACAGTTTCCCTTATTTTATGCTCTTGTTTGTATGATAGGTTGGACCAGAGACCAAACTTCTCGGTTGGTTAGGACATAATCACTAGCATCTCTGAACTCAGCATCCCTTTCTCTTGAATAATCTTCTGACACTCAGAGCACCATGGCTGAAAATGAGAATCATGATAGGGAAGTAGTAAATCAAAACAGGACACTTAGAGATTATTTACAACCTGTTAGAACTAGCACACCCTCATTCATAATCCAACCTTTGAATGCAAACGCCTTTAATTTCAAACCTGGAATATGATCCTATTGGTTCCACATTTTCATGGCATGGAATCCAAGAACCCTTACCTACATATCGAATAGTTTGAAGAGGTTTGTTCTACATTCATGGACCGGACTTGCACTGAGGAGGTTATTAGACTAAAGTTGTTTCCATTTTCCTTGAAAGATAAAGCTAAAACATGGTTGAATTCATTAAGACCTAGAAGCATAGGCACATGGCAGGAAACACAAACTGAATACTTGAAGAAATTCTTTTCAATACATAGGACAAATGCACTTAAATGACAAATCATGAACTTTACCCAAAAAGATCTTGAAACTTTTTATCAAAGCTGGAAAGGTTCAATGATCTTTTAAATGCTTGTCCTCATCATAGTTATGAAAATTGTTGAGTGCTAAGTTTTTTTTATGAAAGTCTGACACCTAAAATGCGCCAATTTGTACAAACTATGTGTAATGGAGAATTTTTTGACAAAGAACCTGAGGAAGCATTCGAATATTTTGATTACCTTGCTAAAAACGCTCAATCTTAGGACACAGCTAATGTAGATGATAGGTCTAGGCAAGTTGAGTTTGGTCATGGAAAATATATTTTAAAGGAAGATGATGATTTGCGTGCTAAGCTGACCTTGTTGTCCAGAAAAATGGAAGCCATGGAATTGAAAAAAGTAAATGAAGTGCATGCTGTCCCTAACATTTCTGAGAAGTGTGGCATATGTGAGGATCATGGGCATTCAACTAATGAATGTCCCACGATCCTTGCTTTCAAATAAGTATTGTTGGACTAATCTAATGTTGTAAACATAATACATAAACTATATTCTGGTCCTTACTCTAATTCTTACAATCCAGGGTAGAGGAGCCACCAAAATTTCAATTGGAGGAGTAACCAGCATATAGCTCCAGCAACCTTGGCTCTCGGACCCTTTCAACTCACAATTCAAGCACCTCCAATGCAAAAGAAGGGACTTGAGGATACGGTGTAGCAAATATCAAACACCTTGCAACAGTTTATGCAAGGTCAAGCAACAATCAACAATCAAAATTCCCAAGCAATAAACAACATTCAGAGCACTCTTACAAAGATGCTTACTACCTTGAGCTCCAAAAAAAAAAAAAGAAAAAGAAAAATTTCCTGCACAACCCCAACTCAATCCAAAAAGTCAGCCACTCCAAGAAGCAGTTGAGATTTCAAATGTCAAGAAAGTGGAGGTAGTCACTACTTTGAGAAATGGTAGGGTGGTGAACATTCCAGTTCAAGGTTCAGACAAGGCTAGTAAGGTCTCTAAACCTGTACAAAATGAGCTCTGCTTTAAAGAGTGAGGTTGAACAAACTGAAACTAGAAAGACTTCATGCCCTATACCTACTCATTATCCTCAAAGATTGGCTCCCTTGCACAAAGACAAACACCAATATGAAATTTTAGAAATATTCAAGCAAGTTAGGATTAACATCCATTTGTTGGATGCTATTCAACAAATTCTCACATATGCTAAGTTTCTGAAAGATTTGTGTACTGTTAAAAGGAAATTAAATGTGCAAAAGAAAGCCCTGGTTCACCTACAATTGCTTGTGTTATAGGAAGTTCAAAAACTGGTCAAGCATTGTTAGATCTTGGTTCAAGTGTGAATTTACTGGCTTATAATGTATATGAGCAGCTTGGTTTGGGGGAATTAAAACCAACTACAATAATTTTACAACTAGCTGACAGATCAATTAAAATGCCAAGAGGGGTTGTTGAGGATGTCTTAGTTCAAGTGGAAAAATTTTTTTACCACGTAGATTTTGTAGTGTTTGATGTTCACTTGACACCAAAATCTTCTTTTCAAGCACCTATGATTCTTGGGGGACATTTTCTTGCTACTTCAAATGCATTGATAAACTGTAGGAGTGATGTTTTAAAGCTGAGTTTGGGAACATGACCCTCAAACTGAACATTTTTAATTTTTGTAGGCAACCTCAAGATTTGGAGGATGTACAAGAAGTCAATTTGCTAGAAAGTATCCTTGAGGAAGAGGCCTATTTGGCATATCAACCCACTGACTTGCTGTTTGAATTAGAAAATATTTGTGATCTCATCATTAATGACACCCCCACTGATGCTTCTCCTTTTTTTAATGCAGAAAATAAATTTGAAGCTAAATGGAGTCCTAAAGTAGAGTAGCTCCCACCATTGACAGCAAGTTTAAAGCCTTCAGCTGATGAAATCCCAACACTAGAATTGAAGCGATTGCCGACTGACCTGAAGTATGCATTTCTGGGTCCTGACAGCACATTCCTAGTGGTGATTTCAGCCTAGTTCACTCATAACCAAGAAGTTAAACTAATGGAAGTCTTGAGGCAACACAAAGGTGCTATTAGATGGACAATTGCGGATATAAAATATATAAATCCTCTTGTGTGCACTTATAGGATTTATTTAGAAGAGAATGCTAAAGTTTCTATTGCTTTTTCGATGGATTTTCTGGTTACTACCAAATAGAAATAGCACATGAGGGTCAGAAAAAAACAACTTTTACCTGTCCGTTTGGTGCTTTTGCATTTAAAAGAATGTCTTTTGGACTATGTAATGCACCAGCAACTTTCCAAAGATGTATGCTTAGTATTTTCAGCAACTTGATTGAAAACAGTTTGGAAGTATTGATGGATGATTTTTCAGTATTTGGTAGTTCTTTTGATGCATATTTGACTAATTTACAAGCTGTTTTAGCTAGGTGTGAATAGAAGGATTTGCCTCTCAATTGGGAAAAGTATCACTTCATGGTTTAACAAGGCATAATTCTTGATTACATAGTTTCATCATGAGGTATTTAGGTTGATAAAGTTAAGATCGAGCTTATCTCCAAGCTTCCTATTCCAAAAACAATGAAGGAAATTAGGTATTTTCTTGGACATGCTGGCTTCTATAGGAGGTTCATTCAAAATTTTAGTTCTATCTCTAAGTCTTTGTGTGAGTTACTTATGCATGATGTTGCTTTTGAATGGACTCTTTATTGTCAAAATGCTTTTGATAAGTTGAAAATCTTGCTTACTACAGCCCCTATCATGTAGCCCCTTATTTGGTCTATTCCTTTTGAGATAATGTGTGATGCTAGCGATGTAGCCATAGGAGCTATACTTGGACAACGTAAAAATATGTTCCCACATATAATTTCTTATACAAGTAGAACTCTAAATGGAGCCCAAAGAAATTATTCTACCACAAAAAAAGAACTGCTTACTGTAGTTTCTGCATTGGACAAGTTTCGAACTTATATTCTTGGTTCTCCTATGGTTATTTTCACTGACCTTACAACATTAAAGTATCTATTGTCGAAAAAGGATGCCAAACCACGATTGATCCGATGGATTCTTCTCCAAGAATTCGGCCTTATCATCAAGGACAAAAAGGGTGCTGACAACATAGTTGCCAACTACTTGTCTCAGCTTACATTTGTTGAAAATGAGCACACTTTCCCTATCATTGACTCTTTCCTTATGATTAGTTAATGTTCGTTGAAAATTTGCCTTGGTTTTATGACATAGTCAGGAAAAACTCCACCCAATTGGAGTGCTCAAGACATACAAAAATTTAAGCATGAGGTAAAGTCATTTTGCTATAATGATCCTTATTTGTTTAAATATTGTTCTGACCAAATCATAAGGAACTGTATGCCTGATCATGAAATACAAGCTGTTCTTTCCTTTTGTCATACTGAGGCTTGTGGGGGACATTTTTTTGCACATAAAACTGTTGCAAAAATTTTACAAACTGGCTTTCATTGGCCTCATATGTTTAAGGATGCATATAATTTTTGCAAGACTTCTGAGCCATGTCAAAAACTAGGTACAGTCACTAAGAGGAACATGATGCCTTTACAACTCATTTTGGTCATTGAGATTTTTAATTGTTGGGGGATTGATTTTATGGGGCCATTTCCATCTTGTTTTGTTATTTGTATATCTTAGTGGCTGTTGATTATATTTCTAAGTGGGTTCAAGTCATCCCATGCAAAACAAATGACCATAAGGTAGTGCTTAAGTTCTTGAAAGAAAACATTTTTGCTGGATTTGGCATGCCTAGAACTATCATTAGTGATAATGGAACCCATTTTTGCAACAAACCACTTGTTGCCCTCATGAAAAAATATAGTATACACCATAAGGCTTCCACTTCATATCACTCTCAAATAAATGAGCAAGCTGAATTAGCTAAGAGGGAGCTTAAGCACATCTTAGAAAAGACAGTCAATTCTAACAAAAATGATTGGTCTTTAAGGTTGACTGATGCACTTTAGGCTTATAGGAATGCTTTTAAAACCTCTCTTAACATGTCCCCTTATCGTCTGGTGTATAGAAAAGCATGTCATCTTCCAGTTGAGCTTGAACATAAAGCATATTGGGCTGTTAAACAATTCAATTTTTCCATTGACCATGCTGGTTCTATTAGAAACTTTTAGATTTCAGAGTTGGATTAGCTTAGATGAGATGCATATTACAATTCCAAATTGTCAAATGAGTGTATGAAGATGTTACAAGACAAGCACATCTAGAGAAAGACTTTTAAGCCTAATGAACAAGTTTTACTTTACAATTCTAGAGGTAGAGTTGTCCTTATTTAGTCAAGGCTGTATTTCCACATGGATCTGTTGAGATTACCAATCCTCAAAATAGAAATACTTTCAAAGTAAACAGCCAACGACTTAAACATTTTTGGGCAAAACTTTCACCTGAGGATACTTCCATTCCTTTGCAAGATCCTACTTATTCTAATGATCCTTAGTTCGTTTCTGTTTTGCTTTAAGTTTTTGTTGGTTATTCCACTTCTATGTTCTTTATTTTTTCTCCCTTTGTTTTCTTTGTTTTCTTTTTCTTCATTCTATCTTTTCAGGTTCAACACTGTTTGTTTCTTTTCTTCTTCTTCTTCTTACTTCATTTCTTTCATTTCTTGTTTATTCATGTTCTGCAGTGAGGACACTGCCCATTTTTAGTTTGGGGTAAGGAGAGTTTTTCATCACTTAGTCTCTCAGGATTTACAATTCTGGGATCTAAGTAAATTTTTTTTATGATGTGCTGCCAAGTTACTGTTTTCACACTTCTCTACTTAAGATTAGATAGTTGTAATCTTGGGCTATAGTAATTCCCATTGGTATGAGTTTAAGTTCAACACAGGAAGTTATGATAGTCTTAGCAATTAGTGGTTTTCATCTAAGCAACTAACAAGAACTACAATGAATTATATCTTAATGGCCTAGGAAAAATGAAAGAGATACTCTCCTTAAAAAAAAAAAAAAAAAAAAAAGAAAGAAAGAAAGAAAGACTGGAGTTAAAAATATTTGAGAAAAGGAACAGACCAGAGATCAAGGAAAATAATTGGTGGAAGTACATTGGAAAAGGCTTCCTATCATCGGGATTCTCTTTCAAAGAAAAAAAAGGGGGAGTTTTTCAAAGTTTCATAGTAGGAAAGCCACCAATGTAATGATTTTGAATTGGAGTAAAGATGTTTTAGTTTTTTTTGAAAAAAAAAGTTGCTAGGCTGAAGCTATTGTAAGAAATCTTGAAACCAACAAATGGCAATCTGTTCACACACTTGATACACACAAAGATCTGTAGCTTAAATACATTTCCCTTGTTTGAGTTCTTGAGAATTTTATAAGCCCTTATGTTGAGCTATAACCTGACCTGACTACATTTAAATGACCAAGACCTCAATATGATTTGATTTTTTATAGAAATTTTTGAGTTCAGTGGGTCACACTTGAACCCTTTAGCTTTTTATCGCATTGTTTGCTAGAGACTAGCAAAAAGCTAGTTGGGGGTGTGATAAAGTGTTAAAACTGCATGATTAAGCTGCTTAAGTGAATAAATTGTTTGGCCAAAAATTGAGTTTAGTACTTAATTTTGCAGTAGATTATGATACTTGAGTCAATTGATAAATTCTGATATTTTGCACTTGAAAAGATTTACAATGCAGCTGTTCCACACCAAAATTATTACCCCAAGTTTTACTCCTCTCATATCTTATATGTTGCAGACATCCCAATTGTAGAAGGATATTAAAACATAGAGGTATTCTTGGAAATACCCAACTAGCACGTGCAGCACCCAAAAGGATTGCATTGGAATGTGGGCACGCTAAGGGGCTATGGATCTGAAACAAAAAAATAAAAATAAAAGAAAGAAAAAAAGAGAACCAGGAAGTTATGGATGAGTCGGATGTGGGAGTGAAAGGCAGAGCAGCTAGCCTCAAGTTGGGCAGCAGACTCACGCACGCGAGAGTGGAAAGGTAGAGCAAGATTGTGGTCTAAAGGGGCGTAGAAACTAGCCAACCAGAAAAAAAGGAATAAAAAGGCGCATGGAGTATAAAAAGCATTTTTTCGATTTTTTGGTTTGGGGGGTTTGTTCTGTTTTTGCTGTTTTTAGACTTTTGTTTGGCCAAGTTTTATTCTTAAATTGCTGTTTGGGAAGATTTTGAGAGGGGGATAGAGTATTTGGATTCAAAGATGTTAGGCTAAATTTCTAAGCCTAGGTTTTGGGGAGTAACCCAGAAACAGATTGGTTTGATTTGCCCTTCTTGTTCCATTGATTTTCATTTCACAACTTATTGAGTTGCAATGTTATTATATTTCGAGAAGCTTCGAATTCTTTCTCATGAATCCTGATCTGTTGTAGATGTTAGGCACAACTGATACTTGAGCTGATGCAAGATTTGATAGACTTCTTTTATTGTACATCTAGCTTTGCAACTCAGTAGGGAATTTGGTTAAGACATAACTTGTGCATGATTTATCACATCTTCGAACCATGATCCTTACGAATGGATTAGACGTTGAGTAAAGAAGGATTTGAGCATTTTTCATTAACAATCTGTGAAAGGGTGAAGCCTACAACTTAGGTGTTTGATACTTTGTCCTTTAGGTGCTGATTCTTTTGCAATTTCAAATTTCTTTACACCCATATCTCTAGCATTCACTTTTCTCATTTCTTTTAATTTACAATCACCCAGAAAATCAATTTTTTCTTAAAAAGAGAGAAAAATATCTTAACCATTCTTCATTAATACACTCTATATCAGTACATAAACATACTTTTCTTGTTTCTCTTCTTAGTTGTGTAAATAGCCCTTTCTCAAACAAGTAGTTGACAAAAAAATGCAACTCATTATATGCTTGCTCATCATGAACATTGTTGTCCTTGTGGAAATGACCATGGAGCTCATCCATGTGCTACTTTGATAGCTTGTACACTTGGAAGACAGATTTAGAAGGCCATCAAGGTGCAAAGTACTTTGAGACCTTGGACACTATTTTGTTCTAATGCACTAGGCATTTGAGCCCATAAGATAGAACCAGCTAGGCCGTAAAAATTCAGCTAGCCCATTGGGCTGAAGCCAAAAACAACCCTAAGGGAACTTGGGGCATGCCCAACACATCACACCTTTAGGCCACGTGTCACACATGCAAGGCCCAACGAATCTAGACATGATTGTGGGAAGAATGGGTGAGAGACTTAGGGTTTCGATAATCCAAACAGCCTAGCATGCCTATAATGGCAAAGGCCACTTGTCTTGACACTTGTCACAGATGTAGAAGGTTTCTAGAAAGAGGCAATCATGGGGTGCCTAGGGAAATGCCAACGCACCCACTCAATGACCCACGTTTCATGCCACTTGTCAAAACCATATGAGTTCCAAGGAGATTACATGTGGAAGTGGCGCATGGGGGAGCTCAAGGGGCTAAGGCTTGTCCCACTAAAAGGATTAGGGTTTCAATTTCAAGAAGGGCTTCACGCCTACCCAAGGTTCCAACTTCTGTTTTTGCCAAGTGTCACTCATACATGAGATTTTCTAGAAGATGGAAATGATTGGAATTGGAAGGGGCGTATGGGACAAAGCAAACTCTATCCCTAGGTTTCGGGCCTCACACATGCCACTTGTCATTCACTTGGGAATCCTAGAAGAAGATTCATGGGGAAGAGGAAAAGTTGCTTAGGAAACATGCACCTCACACCACCCAAGTGTCTAGAGGAGAGGCAAAGTTGCCTAGGGAAACATCACACACGCCACCCAAGTCTAGAGGAAGGGAAAAGTCTTGTGGAAAAAAGCAAGGGGCGGCAACACACACACACACACACGCTCACCGAGGTTCTAGAAGAATCCTTGTGGGGAAGAGCAAGCGATGGCTAGCACACATCCCTACATGCCACTTGCCACTCGCCATGCATGCACACGCCTAAGAAGTCTTAGGTCTAAGATTAGGATTTTGTCAAATGACCAACATGCCCTAGAGGTCTAATGAACCTAGACTACTTTGTGTCACACGCCTAAGGGCACTTAGGAATTTGGTTTTCTTAAGAAAGAAGATGAGCTACTTGTCATGCAAACAATAGAAGTTACTTGGACTTCCCAAGAGAGGAACAAGAAGGTTTTCGGCCAAGCCATATGGTACATGGCATACAACCTCTGAGATTCCATCTGTCTTGGGAGTGTGAGAACTTGAGAGTCTATATAAAGGGAAGACCAAGGGCCAGTGCTCAGGAGAGGTACACACCAAGGGGACACTCTGCCCATTTGATTTTTGAAATCTCTCTTTCCCTTTCTCTCTGTTTATCTCACTATCACGACCACCCTAGGAAGAAGTTCATATCTTCACTTTCTTAGCATTTTTCACCAACCAAACACTGTTTACGTATCCTCCACCTTCATCCAACCAATCTCACGAGTGAAGAAGGAAATTATGAATCCAACCAAGAGGAAGAAACACGCACATTAAGGACCACTCAACCATTTTTACCACACACACACGCACAACCACTTAGAGTGAAAATGTGATGAAACGAATCATGTATTCTTTTGTGTATGCACAATTGGCAAAGGATAGGGCTCTCCTCAAGGGAAAGACTGAACCACCACTAGCATTATACACTTGAGCATGAGACTTTGGGAGGGAAGAAAAACCACAACCACCCTCTTGAGTTTGAACTAGGGTCCTTTTCCCTATAGAGGTTTGGCCTTATGAGTGAAGTCCGAATGCATGAAGAGCCCTTCTAGCCATGAAATGGATTTCATAAGCCATGAGGGAGTAAACCCTAGGCATGACACCCTCACACATGCACCCACTCAGATTAGGGTTTTGTGTGTGTGTTTGTCTAATATTGTTTAATATATTTTCAGCTTGCTATTTGTTGACTCTTTGGATTTTCCATAAGTAGACTCAACCTACTTTGGATAATGTTTGTATATGCCGCGTGAATGTTGTATTCTTATTTGCTAACTTTTGCACTTGTTGACTGATGATAATCTCTTACTATATAATTGGATAAATGTTTATGATGGTTTCATATATGCTTAGAAATAGTGGTTCAAGTTGTTGCTTATAACATGTTTTTATAAGTCACAATGATTCGGCCATGTCTATATGTATAGACTCGGGTTTAAACATTGTTCTTCCATTTTGATATGTGTTGAGTGATTTGCCTATGTTGTAAACTGAGTATTCGAATGTTCTAATATTTTCAAGCTGTAACCTAAGATGTTCCATGTTTGGTTACATGATTATTTGACTCACGGCTGCTAGGACGAGGGAATGTCTTGGTGGAACTCATTTGTCCACTTTGGAGTGGTAGCCCCAAGGTCGACAAAGTATCTTCAAACGGACCTTGAATGGATTCATGTGGAAAGGATACCAGAGCAGGGTAGCACCTAAAGCTAGTGGATGCCTCACATATGTTATATGCGATGAAGGCAAAATTATGAACTGCAACATAATTAAGGATTATGACGTAGTCACTATGGTCAAGTGGGCCGTTGGATGATGTGATAACTAGTGGGGAACCAACGGTGCATAGGGGAGCCGTGAGATATCCTACTACATGTTACAAGAAGTGAACAAGGCAATGAGTTAAAGATATGTTACATGTATATTGTTCAATGCGCAAAGATGAAAAAGATGTTTTATTTAAAAGTTAAATTGCATGAACCAAGTTTTGTGTCAAGTACATGTCCATGCATTCATTTCATAGTTTGCCTTTATATGTCTATGTTATCTGTTGTATATTGTTTGTTTACTTACTGAAATTTCTAGAAATCTCACTATGGTAATTTCCACTACCATTCCCAGCCCGAAATGATAGAAGTTGTTACAGTATAGGAGACCGAATATGAGAAAGCGCAAGAGGCCAGCATCCTGGATAGTCAAGGAGGCACCGAAGAGCCTTGAGTGCTCATCGGAGCCATCATAGTGGAGAGGCTAGAAGCCGTTGATCAGTTCATTACGGAAATGTTGAAGTTCTTTGAAGAGCTAAGGAAGATACTTAACAAGAACGAGACAAAATAGAGAAGGCCGTGTAGGGTTTTTGAGAGGGATCTTGGAAGATTGTAGTAAAAAAAAAAAAAGGATTTATGGCTTACTTTTGGAGATCCTTGTTGCTTTTGGGAGATTTCCCAAAATTGTCTTTTTTAAAGTAATTTAAACAAATGAAATCTTTTAGGGTAATTAGTTTATGGTATCATGATATTTTACAAACTGCTCTAAATTTTACTTATATTTACATAAATTTTCACTACGATTTATTACATATAGCTAGAATATAATAGGTGCATTGCATCTTAACTGTCATGTACGGGGGTATATAGCCTTGAGTTACATGTCTTGGCGCTTCAGTCACCGTCCAATCCCAAGAGGGGGCCGGGGGAGTCACAGAGGCACTTCGGAGTCAAAACTTGATAAACGATTTGCACTATTAGGTTAGTTTGATTATTTAGGATTTTACAATGCAAAGTTATTCTTCACTTTTTTTATAGTGAATAGTAACCTCGATAGTAGCACCATATGCAGTGTTTTCAAATTAGGTTAGAGAAGTTCTATTTGGACACTTGACAAAATTTTAGCCACACTTGGTGAATAGTATTGGACACTTGGCACCAAGAGAAACCATGAGATAGAAATGAGAAGAAAATCAAGCATTGAGATCATGCCACATAAGCAAAGCACTATTCCATCCAACCATCCAATTTGTGTCAAACCAAAGATGATTTCAACCCTAGTGAAAATCCTAAACACTTAGAATCCAATTGAAACTCCAAAAGTTTAGTTGAAACCGAGACCCTAAATGGTTTCCCCAAACCCCAAATTTGCTTCCAAACCCTAAATGGATCCGGTTCTAGCATAGTGTTTAATCATTTGATTAAATCACTCCCACAAGCTATTAACCACTCAAATTCATATTATTACATCGTTATTCAATCCTTTAAACCTTAAAAACTCTACTGTGCTAAGACAAATTGGATTTGGACTTGATAGCAACCCAAACCCTAGCCAAACCCTCTTAAAACCCAAACTATAGCCCATTTAGTTAAGGCCCATACAATTGAGCCAGCTTTGCAAGGCTTTTGGAAGAAGTTCCCCCTACCATGTTTGACCAAATGCTGCCCAAAGCAGGCTCAAGTTGTACTTGATGAGAAGGCAATAGGCCACCTCACCACCACCCTTCACAAGGAAGCTTCCTTGGCTGAAACCATACACTGTTGCCCATTGGTTTTGCCCCATGTTTTGGCAGACACAACCGTCAGATAAGTGTTATTCACCACTGTCTCATCACCCCTCAGTTGTGTAAGAAGGCATCCAAGTCCATTCCCTTCCAGTTTATCCCTTTCTAACACTTGTCTTGGAGAGAAACCTAAAGGTTCTCTTAGACAAATTTTCTGAGTCACTTTTCTTGCCCTTTTTGAAGCTTTTTTAGGTATTTTATTGCAAAGTTTTCTTCATAATAGTTTTTCCTGTTTGAGTATAATTTATGCAAATAGCTCTTTTGTTGATTTTCATGGTCATTTAATCGGTCAAATTTTGGTTTAAGATCAGAAAGATCATTCTGAGCAGTAAACTAGACAGGGCTTTATGTTTTGGTGTTTTTGACCAAGCTACTGGAAAGATCTTGGTCTCAATCTTTTATGGAGTGTACTTCACATTTTGTTGAAAATGTTTCTTAGATCTAAATTGGAAACTAAGAGGCGTAAAACAGTTTCTGTTTTGTGACAGCTTGGATATTTTATGGTAAGCTCATGCTCCAATGGTTTTGATATTTTTCTATGATAATCCTAAGACTTTGATCTACTTTTTAGGATGTTAGTTTAAGGATATTTGGTATTTTTTTTTTATGTTATGATTTTTTATGCATGAAGAGTTTCGAATAGGTCACAGAATTTAGCTTTTTGGATAGATCCTTGGTTTGGTTTAATTTTGGCCATTTGATCTTGAGTTTTGGATCTACTCTAGGACATGATTTTGAACTATATGATGTTATTCATGAAATATTTTAGATCAAGAGGTTTAGTCAAAACCAAACCTTAAGGAAATCGGTTTATGAGAAAGTGTTGAGCCGAAAGTTTAGAAGTGGTTTTTTGTAAGTTTTGTGACTTTTACTTGATGATTCAAAGCATGTTGCTTCTTAAGTGGGTGTGATGATCATATTGGAAGAAACGTTTTAAGCTTTTGGAGTTCTTCGAGTATTTTTCAAGTGGGACAAAACTTTGAGAATCAAAGGCCATGTTTTTAGTTAATGCTTGGCGCTTTATTATAAAGAGACTTGTGATTTTTAAGTTTAATTTAATTTAAACCAACCCACATGAGGTTTCTTCCAAGATACCATTGAGTCTCGTCGCTGTCGCTGGGCTGGAAAATCAACCTGAAGCTCCTCCAAAATCCGCATGTCTTGGGTAGAAAGCGGGCTAGAAAGATTAATCTCCCCAACCAAAAAACGAAGCCAATATTTCACAGACCACCATACTTGTATATCACTATCCTGCACCCCTTCCATCCTAGCTTTGCATCTTCTCATCCAAAGTTGCCAAGTGATCAAGCACGGTAATAACCCAGTAAGAATACCTTTAATCGAAGCTTTTCAAGCACACTGAAACCAAACCATTAATCTAGCCCTCCAAGTCATCTGCCACATACAAGGAACGCCCAAGGTGGCGTTAGCAGTCTCCCAGACCTTCGTAGCCAACTCTCCTGAGCATAATATATGATCAAGGGTCTCACACAATTTTTTAAAATAGCAATCACAAGGCGATGCCATCGCAACACCACTAGCCTTCACCCTCTTGTCTAATGCAAGGCAACGAAAATAAGCTTTCCAAACACCAATGGAAATTTTTTTAGGTAACAAACGATGCCAAATCCACTCGTTCCATTGCATCTGATCACCCCTCTTATGAACCACTTCCCATGCAGTGGCTGTCGAGAAATTGCCATCCTTTGATGGTTTGCACACAAATTCATTAGTCCTTGTTTTACCCACATGAGTGTTCTGTATTATTTCCATGGTGGCCTCCTCCTCAACTAGTTCCGTTAAACATCCCACACCCCAACCTTTTTCTAGCCAACATTCATTGATCTGAAACTTAGAGTTTGCAATATCCTCCACCCGCATAGAAAGTGGCCCCGACGCAAGCCATCTATTATACCAAAAAGAGGCATTCCCTCCACTCACCAACACTTTGACATTTTTGGAAACCTCAGGTAACACTGAAAGGATAGATCTCCATTAACGAGGACCCCTGTAATTTGCAGCAGCTAAAGAAACATGGCCATCCTTGAGATATTTTGCCCTGAAAAGATTAGTCCACAAAGAATTAGTGGACATCAGTCTAAATGCAAATTTCACGTGAAGAGCACGTTGAACCTCCTTGAAGACTCTTAGACCCAATCCACCCTCCTCTGTAGGCAAACACAATTTCAGCCAAACTCTCCATTTCATTTTCTTCAAGCCATTAACACTCCCCTAGAAAAAACTTGACAAAATAGAATTAATGTGAGCAATAGTAGCCAACGGCACATTTATCATGGAAAGGAGATGTATAGGCATGCTCGATAAAACATGTCTTAGCAAAATCAACCTTCCTCCTTGAGATAGAAGTTTGAATTTCCACCCAGCATCATTTTTCTTGATTTTTTCCAATAGGTTCAATAATTCTAGTCATTAATCTCCCCAACACAAGCAGTGCACCCAAATAAGTAGCAAGAAAATTTCCTTCCCCAAAGCCAGTTAGCCTCAATAATGCACGTACTCGAGTTGAGGAAATATGCAAGGACGGATAAAGAGCCTACTTTTCTCTGTTAATCAATTGCCCGACCACCTTTCATAAATTCCAAGAATCTCAACAAGTCTCCTAATAGAACGCTTCCCACCATTAACAAAAATTACTAGATCATCTGCATACAATAAGTGAAAATCAAAGGAGCCCCAGCCAGATGATAAAACCCTCCAATACTACCTTCTACAAAATTCTTTTTTAGTAGCAGCATCAAAACCTCTTCCATCACAATAAATAAATATGAAGATAGTGGGTCTCCTTGCCGTAAACCACGAGTTGGTTGAAAAAAAACCTTTAAAGGTCCTATTCATCATCACTGAAAACCATGGAGACTTCATACACTCCCCTACTAATCGAAAAAATTAGGAGAGAATCCAAAAGCTTTAAGAACCGCCAATAAGAAACCCCAGTCCACGCAATCATAAGCTTTTGCCATATCAATTTTCATCATCGCGTTGCCACCCAAAATTTTCTTATTCAAAGAATGAACCATTTCTTGTGCAAGCGTAATATTTTCAAAAATACTTCTACCTAGCACAAAAGCACCTTGTTTTGGAGAAACCAACATGTGAATAAGCCGAGTCATTCTTTTAACAAGAGTTTTCGAAAAAATCTTGTAAGCAACTGAGCAGAAACTAATAGGATGGAATTTATCAAAACTATAAGGATCTTGCACTTTTGAAATATGAACAATAAATAAGGAGGAAAAAATCTTGGGTAGTGGCACCCCACGAAAGAATTTTTGTGCTGCTTCAATCACATCCTTTTTAACAATATCCCAACAAGTAACATAGAAAGGCGAACCAAACCCATCAGGACTTGGACAACTTTGCTTAGGAATGGAAAAAATTGCTTCTTTGACGTCCTCCTCAGATAGTGCCATACAAATCATCTCATTATCAACATCCGAAATGACTGGATCAATTACCGAAGATAAGTCTGCAATATCCACCCCTGTGTCCCTTGTAAGAAACTTATGAAAATAGTTAGTGGCACCTTGATGAATAAACTCAGCATTCTCCAACACTCGCCCATTTGAAAGCACCATGTGGGAAATAAATCCTTGCTTGAGCCGTTGATTGATCACTAAGTGATAAAAACTAGCGTTCTGGTCTACTTCAAGCAGCCAAGTTTTCTTAGCAATCTGGCAAAGACGTGTTGCCTCTCGATGCTCCCAAATCTGCAACTCGATTTTCGTTACCAAAAATTTTATTTCAACTTCCTGTGAATACCCAAGCAAGAGTTAGTGTTCAAGATTATCCAAGTGAGCCTCTAGTTCCTTCAAAATAACCTCCACCCATCCAAAAATGTTTTTGTTCCAGGCTCGTAAGGCCAGTTTGGTTCATTTAAGATGGAGTGCTAGTTTCAACAGCCTTGTAGCTGAGTCGAGCATATTCCAAACCTCTTCAACACAAGCCAAAAATCCTTCATGCGAACCCCACATATTCTGAAAATGGAAAGGAGATGGACCATAAGATGTGTGTGGCCTATCGAAATGCACAACCATCGAACAATGATTTGAGGTTTTCCTTCTCAAATATTCCAATTGTGCAAACAAAAATTGAGAAGAGAAAGCATTGTTGATGACCACTCTATCAAATTTTGCCCAGCTTCTAGAACTCCCTTCGTGCCCATTACACCAAGGCATGTGATTCCCTCCACTAGAGAGATCAAAGAGACCACACTGATCTAAACAATCATTAAATTCCGCTATAGAAGCCAGTGGCCTAGGATTGCGATTACTACCCACGGATGATCCTCCACTTGCACCTCTTCTAAATCTAGCCAAAGAACTCTTCATTCAATTTGAGTATATTTAGCCTAAACAAAGGAAACGAGAATTCTGTTATTATCCATCTCAAACCAACTGATAATCATTTGATTCGAGCAACATAAAATCTCAAAAGCGTTAGGGACCCTCCAAAAAACCCATAGCTTGCCCCCCTCTACCTCATTAGAGCAATAATGAGGAATATTAAGAAAATTACCAAGTATTGACATTCAAGTAGCCTCAACAAAAGATTCCGAGATCTTAACCTGAGAAGCATTATACTAAACTAAACTCTTCAATCTTTTACGTGATCAGCCTAACCCCCTCACATTCCAGAAAAGAATGTTATCAATCATAAATTAATTTTTTGGGGTTGGGTATGAACCCGTAGAGACTTGCACATTGTCTTACCTGAATTCTCTTTCGATCTTTCGAAAGTTTGATGCGGCTCCACATCTGAATCATACCTTGTTTCCTTCCCCAAAACTGATTGACATTCCCCTTCCTCCCTATTAGAAATAGAGCCCTGCGTGACATCAACTCCTTGATCCTCCTCAGCTTGAATCAACTCGTCTAAATCCACTGCATTACTATCAGGGACGCTATTTGTTAGAAACAGTGGAAGAGATGTCGTGGCCACACTCGTAGGTACCAAAGTTTTACTGGATGTACCACGGTCGACATCTTACCAAACTTCCTCACAATTCTCCTCACTCCTCTAAGAAAAAAGGTATTGGCCATCCTCAACATTGCCCCACCCCAAAGCATAAAAGAGGTCCAAAGGCTGGCCGGACGAGTGGCGGCTCTCAATGGGTTTGTGTCAAGATCCACCGACAAGGGCCTACCTTTTTTCAAGGTTCTACGAAAGGCACAGGTATGGGAAGGTGAGTGCGACCTGGCATTTGAGGCTCTCAAGAAACACCTTACAAGCCCACCACTCCTCAGCCAACCCAGGTGTGGGGAGACACTAACCCTGTACCTTGCAGGCTCCCCCTAGGCAGTCTCTTCAGTCTTAGTGCAGGAAGAGGATGGAGTCCAGAGGCTGGTCTATTACACCAGCCAAGTATTTCATGGGGCCGAAGTTTGATACGCCCGCATAGAGGCAGATGGCCTTTGCACAGGTCGTAACCACGCGCAAGCTGCGCCCATACTTCCAAACTCACTCGTTACATCCGAGGGAAATGAGTACAATTACCCTATCAGGATGGCATTCAAAATCACAAACAACGAGGCGGAGTATAAAGCACTACTCTCAGAACTGCCGATAGCCAGGTCTTTGGGTTCCACCAAAATTGAACTACGAGCTGACTCACAAGTGGTGGTCAATCAAGTACAAGGGGAGTTCACCGAGCACCCCCATTTCAAGTACTTCAGATTCAGCAGGTTCTGAGGGCAAAAAACCAAAAAGCGGACAAACTGGCCCGCATGGTGTCCTGGCAAGAAGACTCCCACCTGTCAGAGCAGATGGTGATCCAAATCATTGAAGTACCTGTTGTAGGGATCGAGGTAATGGAGATACAGCCTGAAGCCCCAGATTGGGTGAGGGAAATACTCAAGTACTTGGACGCCAATGAGTCCATAAGGAGACAAGAGGCCAAAAGGATCAGAAATCGAGTGTTGCTCTACACTCTGATTGAGGTAATTCTGTATTGGAAAGGCCACTCGACGCCTCTCTTGAGTTGTATCTCCCCTAAAGAAGAATAGTACGTGTTGGCAGAAATACATGAAGGGATCTGCGGTAGTCACTTGAGACTAAAGGCGCTAGTCGAAAAGGTATTGAAGGCAAGGTATTACTAGCCGCGTGCCCTGCGAGATGCCGAGGAGTATGTGTAAAAATGTCAAAAATGCCAAGAATACGCCAAAGTGCCCCATTGCCCACTAGAAAAATTGACGTCGATCACCTCACCTTGGCCCTTCACCCAGTGGGGAATGGAGCTGGTTGGCCCACACCTCCTGGTAAAGGAGAAGTAAAGTTTATGATAGTAGCTGTGAATTACTTCACCTATTGGGTCGAGGTGGAGGCCCTAACAACCATCATGGCAAACAACATCACGCGATTCCTATGGAAGACGATGGTTTGTAGGTTTGGCATCCTGTGGTCTATCATATTAGACAATAGTAGACAATTTGCTTCCGATCATTACCATAATTGGTGCTGAGAGTTGGGGATTGAGTTCCAGTACTCGTTCCCAAGCCACCTCTAATCTAATGGGCAAGTGGAGGCGACCAACAAGACATTGATAGGAATGCTCAAGAAGCGACTTGATGACTGAAAGGGAGCATGGCAGAAGAACTTCACGTTGTCTTGTGGGCCTACTGGATCACAGTGAAGACACCGACAGGAGAAACTGCTTTCACTCTCACTTACAGCCACAAGGCAGTGCCGCCAGTAGAGATCGGGATCCCCACCTATAGAGTTCTGCACTTTAACCAAGACTTCAATGACAGGTAGCTAGAAGAAAAACTCGATTTGTTGGAAGAAGTCAGACTAGAAGCAGAGGTAAGAGCTGCTGCCAACAAAAGGAAGGCTGAGCGATGCTTCAACAAGTGTGTGTGCCTTAGAGCATTCAAGGTTGAAGATCTCATACTCAAAGAGATTGGAACAACAACGTGAGATTAGGGAAAGCTGGGCCTCTGATGGGAAGGCCCCTATGTGGTCACTGCCACCAAACGCCCAGGCTCCTACCGGCTCTAAAACTCCCAAGGAAACGAGCTGCCGCATCCTTGGAACGTTGGGCATCTATAGAAATTTTATTGCTAAGCTAGCTTAATTATTGTAAATTCATGTTTTCATGCATACGCAACAAATCCTAATAAAATAAGTGTTATACTTAGGGACATAACGAAATCTCCATCAATGAAATCTCCATCAATGTAATCTCCATAATCGAAATCTCCATCGATGTAATCTCTATCAACAAAATCTTCATCAGTAGCTTTCCTCCCTGTGAGGCGAAAGGGACGCGTGTAATGCCCAAGGTTGCTCTATCCCTTTCAAGGAAGAGTGCGGGTCGACCCTCGACCACCCAAAGATAAAAACTTACTTCCTCATGAGTGTTAATAGGTAGACACAGTCCAGTTATAGACTTTCCAAACAATGTACCTCTCGCGGGGCCAAAAGGGCAGGATGAGTCAAAGGCCACTTTATCCCTCCCACGACGGAGAGCGGGTCTAGAGGCTACCTGAAAAACTTACCCGACATCCACCATGACAAAGTGTGGGATCAGCGCCATCTTGACCCAAACTTACCCTTTCCTGCAATGTCAATGGGAGGGAGCAGGTCCTACCCCAAACTGCTCGAACAACCTACCTCTCCATGGAGGATGATAGGTGAGCAGGAGGCTCAATCTCCTCATTTGAGAGAGTAGGACCAGCCCCCCAGAAGCCCGAACAACTTACCCTCAGGTGAAGGAGCAGACCAGCCACATCGCTCTCCAAATTACCTCCCCCGCAGGTTACCAAAGTGATGAGTGTAATGCCTAAGGCTGTTTTATCTCTCTAGCGACAGAGTGCGGGTCAGTTCTCCGCTACCCGAATGGAAAAACTTACCTTCCTTAGAAGCGTCAACAGGTGGGAGTGGGCCCAATAACAGACAATCCTAACAACTTACCTCCCTGTGGACCAAGGAGAGGGGTTGAGAAAAGGTCACCTCGTTTCCCCGCTGCGAAGTGTGGATACAACCTCTCGACCTTCGCTACGACAAAGTGTGGGATCAGTGCCAACCTGACCCAAACTTACCATTCCCTGTGATGTCAACGGGCGAGAATGGGTCCAGTAGCAAATGCTCAAACAACCTACCTCCCGAGGGAAAAAAAGAGAATTGTTGAGCCAAAGGCCGTCTTGTTACTTCCGTAAAGGAGAGCGGGTCTAGCCCCAAGGCTGCCCAAATAATTACCCCAACCCCCATCTTGGTGAAGGAGTGGACCAGCCACATCGCTGTCCGAATTAACTCCTCGGGAGGGGGGGGCAAAGGGGCGGTTTGGCTTGAGGCATTCTAACCCCTCCCCATTGGAGTGTGGGTAGTCCTTAGCTACTCGAAGACAAAGACTTACATTCCTCGTAAATGTCAATAGGCGCAAGTGGCTCCAAGTATAGACTGCTCAAACGACCTACCTCCCCACTGACTAGAGGCTGTCTTGTCTCCCCATAGCGGAGAGAGAGACCAGCCCCACAGCTACCCGAATAACTTATCTCGGCCTCCGCTACGATGAAGTGTGGGATAAAAGCTAGCCCGATCCTTCCCCCTAAGCCGACGGCAGTGAACAAAGGCCAATGAACACTGACAACACTTCTCTTCTTTTCTTTCAATTACGTGCCAAAACAAAGTACAGCAACATAAAAAGGAAAAGCAAAGGGACTAGGTGGGGTAAAGCACATCTAAGAGATAGACGAAAAGAAGGAGGAGATTGCGTAAAGGAGAAGTCGAAGAGACATCGGCCTAGTCAAACAAGTGTTACTAAAGGCCCCTAGTCAAACAAGTGTTACTATTGCCAAGAATTGGTTGGGCACTGGCTGGAGTTACAAAGAATAAGTTACAACACGAAACCACAGAGTTACAAAGAATAAGTTACAACCTAAGGTGGCAAATTGCAATGACATACAACGAAATTCAATTAAATACAACAGAAAGTTGTGAAGGCGCAACGAAGCAAAGCCTAATCGTATCACTTCCAGTAGATGTGGCGGACAGAGATCTCCATTCCTACGACATGCCGATAACGCCTGAAGTTACCTTGAAGAAAATCAATATGGATGAAATGAGGCAATTAATTGAGTCGTACGTGACACCAACATCCAAGACACCACCAAGAGCCGTCCACCTGCCTAGGAGGGGCGCGAGAAACTATTGGAGGAGGTGAAGACAAGAGGGTGAGATGAAGACAAGATGGCGAGATGAAGATAAGAGGGTAAGAGGGTAATTTTGGAGCTTAAGAAGAAGTGTTGTGTGCTAGAGTGGGCAAAAGTAAAGGCCGAAGGTGAGGTTGAGCTTTGGAAGAGGAGGTTTAAAGCCAGAGTCTCAAACAACAGAAAAGAACAAGACCCATCGGAGGAGTTGCATAGAGTGTAGCCAAAGAGAAGCAACCATCAGTGGCGAGATTGTTCTTGGTAGAGTTACCCTTAAGGAGGCTAGGATTAAATCCCTCCCGAGGAGAGCAGCCTGCTCTACCGACACTTCATGTGGAGGAAGCTCCCGTACACCTAGAGCCCTTCACTCCACAAACACGTTCCAAGCCACCGTTGTAACCAAGGTACTAGACATCATCCCTAACACCATGGACATAAGACAGCTCCTCCTACAGACCCCGGATGGTAGCATCACAAGCCTCCAAAGCGCGCCCTACCTCAGCTTGATTGGCCTCCAAATCCATCCTCCACTCCCTTTCCTCTGCCAAGGCCTTTCTCTTGTCCGCAAGAGAGTTGGAAACCTCCTCGAACCACTTGGTCAGCCACTTATTTGTCTGACCGTCAAAGTCTTGCCGCTTGCACAACTCCCAAATTTTAGCCTGAAATTGCTCAAGCTCCTACTAATAGTCGTCAAGAGACTTTTGTAGCCCCTCCCTTGCCTTAGAGGCAAGCTTTGCCTCAAGATGAAGAATGCCAACCTCTTCCTAGGACTTCAACAAGTCAACCAAGGCCTCCTCAACCTCTTCTCTCTTATTCTACTCCTCCACGGCATAGCATAAAGCCAGCAATGCGAGCAAATGGAGTGCTTTGTTCTTGCTCCCCACCTCCTCTCAGCCATCCACAATGAATGTTGTCAGATGTTCCATGCCCTACCATAGAATTTCTGGTCAAAATCAAAGAAGGAAACGAACAAGAAGTGTAGCGAGTTTGCAAACGAAGACCTTACTCCCATCAAAGAACCTCTTGAGCCTGCAATCTTTCTTACAGATAAGGTCAGCATAGCTCACAGCAACCATCAGCTAAAAGTCCACCGAGATGTCATCAATAGCCCCATCTTCCTTGCTAGGGGCCACAAGCACCGTGGCTACCTCGGCCAAAGGAACGCTCGCCAACGCCTCCTCAGCCCGAGCAATGTACCTTACCCGTTTGTTGATAAGTGTTATTTTTATGTGATTTATATCACTCTTTTATTTATAATAAGTATCATTTTTCCTTCAATACTATTGATGTTATTTTATTTCTATATATTTTTCTTTATTTTCTTAAATTTGAAGGAATGAGAAAATTTCGTGCTAAAGGAGAGTATTTTGGTAAAAAAGAGGAGACTCGCAACCAGACTTGGCTTCAAGGCTTCGAGTGGTTAGATTGGGTGACTAGTCTAACCGATCAAATCAAAAGACCAACCTAAACGAAATCGTGGGCAACAACTAGAAAATGTGAGAGGAGTCTTTCATCTTGGTCGGGAGTCTTTCCACTCAGTAGGCGAGGAGAGGGCCATGTGGTCTTTGTAACCTCCATGCCCGTTTCTTTGTGACCTCCACGCCTGTTCATTTGTGATCTCCACGCTAGTTATATTCAGCGCACACGACATCTACCTGGTAGGACCTTTCCAAGTTCCGCAATCAATCTGTTGACTACCAAATCCTCCCGAGCTACACAATTCAAGCCGTATACTACTGAATCTTCCATTTTAGATAATTTTGATATTCTTGGGATAATTTCCTTTTCTGTTAACATCTATCTTTAGAAACTATTTTCCATATTTTTAGGCTAGATTGCAGCCGCAATTTATTTTGTTTCCAGATTTAATTTTGACATCTATTTAATCTCGTATTGTTGGATGAATAGAGGAAGAGAGTCTGAGTCTTAGTCTGAGTTTTAGAGTAAAAATATTCTAGAGATTATTCTTTATGTTTCTTTCAATGAGGCGGATCTGGAGGGCAGAGGCAAGAGCCGCATGCTTCATCAACCGACTCCAATGAAGAAGACCAGTTTTATTATTTTTCTTTTCAATTTCATTATGAACTAATTTTCTTTTCTAGAGTTTTGATGTAGCCTAGTATTGAACACACAATTTATATTCTAAGTTATCGTATTTTCAAGATTTTCATGATTGAATGTTTATTCCTTGTTTTTAATGGTTGCAATTTTCTAGCTAACTATTGTTCGATTTATTGAATCGCAATAAGACCGAGAGGTGATTTGTGATTAAAGCTCTAGGATTAAGCACTATTAGTTGAGCGAAAGTAGAGATGCTTTACCCCGACTAGTGTGATTTTCAAGAAAAATCCAAAAAACTTAATGAGTCTCCAATTAGTTAAATTCACATAGAGATATAAAGTTATTAGTTGGAGATATTCTTGGTATTGTTCAAGAGAAAGTATTGAATAATCAAGGAATTTTTATCATCAACTTGGGATAATTGGAATTCTATAACAAGGAAGATAAAATTGTGTGGGATTTGCTAGGTGAAATCAAACGCTTTAGATGTATTCTTATTATCTTCAAAATCTTAATTTTCATGCTATTGTCTTCAGTTTAATTTAGATAATCCATTTTTCAAATTTCGATTTTCTAAATAGTAATTAATTTAATCAATTTCAATATTCAATAGCATAATTATTCTTTATGGGTTTGATATCCGTTTTCTTTAAAACATTTTACTACTTGTTACAATTTTGTGCACTTGCAGATATTTTATGCAAACATTTGTTACTAGCTGAGAAGACCTCGACTAAGGGAGAGTGCAATATACAAGATTCCGAGATGGAAACCAGCATAGGGGACCCTTTCCCCTCCTCAGCAAAAGGTTATGTTGACAATGAGACTCTAGAAGACTCTCTTGCCACCAAAGAGCATGGCATGGTGGCAAGAACAGTTTCAACAGCAGACCCAAGGGCCAGCGGCTCAAATTGAGCGTCCACAACAACTCCTCTAGTCAGCAGTAAGGCACAAGCAAAGTTCGCAGTCATCATCATCTTCTCGGGCGATGATGGCTCAGGCCGGATGTCGAGCACCTCCGCAAAAGGACCTATAGGAGGGACGAGAACGTCATCAGAGTCGAATTTGGTGAGAGAAATCGTCCAGGGCTTTTTCCCTTTCCCCTCCACCAACAGGCTGGGTGAACGGCTGCAGACCCTTATTGGGACATGACCTCCCTTATCGGGAAGGCTACGATGGAGTACAATTTGGCTGAGCGAGCCAAATACCGATGAAGGCTATCTTCGGCTTGTAGAGACTCTGAAAAAACAGCGTCTGGATGGGCCTTCACCCAAGCAGGGACTGCCTTGATCCTGAGTATCTCGTCTGGGGTCACGGTAGGGCGACGACCCTTGTCACCGCCCATAGTCCCCCATACGATATGAACATGGAATAAACGCCGATTGGACTAGCCAATAGGGAACTCCCATCCCTCGCTAGATAGAAAGAAGAACAGATAACCCCACCCCCTCACGGCGGTATACTGCGGCTCCAACTGAACTAATGTCTGGATTGGTCTGAATCCATATGTGTGACGGCCTCACCTCAGAATATTGTGGGTGAGGAAAAACTTGCCCGCAATGAGGTCCAGGTAGTCAGCCCCGGCCTCCTCCAACGTGAGACACCAAATGACGTAGCACGATACAAGGATCCTCCACGCACTAAGAGGGCACTGAGCTGGCACCAACTCGAAGAAACCAAGCACTCCTCACACTGGATGACAGAAGGGCAGCTTGAGGCAAAAAGAGAACATAGTGGGGTACACAGCAACTTTGAAGGCGAAACCCTCAAAATCTACCGCCCTTTTGGTAGGAAGAGGCACCTCGAGTTCCACCGTCTGAGGAACCCTATAGGTCTCCTACAACAACTCTAGTTCATTGAAAGTCACTACCAAACTCCACGAGAAACCAACAAACTCCTCTGGAACGGTGTCGCCCTGACAATCGGAGGCACAGGCAGCGTCTGAAGGTCTAGGCAATCCAGAAGGACGTGATGATTTCTTGGGAACCATTGGCAATCAGAGGAAAAGAAGAGAACCCAAAGGGAACGATACAAGGAGAAGTGTTTGAAGGCTAAAAAGGAACACATGATACCAAGCAGAAGAGAGAATGGAAAAAGTAACCCATTGCTAAAAGAGCAAAGGGCTTTATATAGGCAAGTTTGATGATTGATATCCCGAGGCAGTAGGAACTCACGCACCCCACTAAGTACCAGAATCCCATGATCGCCGAGACTCCAACAGAGCGTATCCAATGATGTGATGTGGAAAATAAATAACCACATGATGCAAGTAATGACAAAGGGACTGAAGGGGCGCTATTTAATGAGGAACAAAACCATCAAAATACAACCATGCAAGCTGAAGGCGAATCGTTGCAAGATATAGAGTACAGACAAAAAGGCCAGTTGGACATAACTGGGAATAGGAGTGCAACAGGTGAGCGCTAAAAAAAGGCCGTGTAGCCACAAGTGCAAAAGCTAATTAACCTGGGGAGCAAAGGCAGAATTCCCCTAGGACTCGTCCGAGAGGAATTAGCGGGGTAATTGTAAGGGAATTTTTTTCACTTCACAAGCCCACTGGGCCTCAGCCTGATACCCGATCCTAGGGTCCAAGCTTACCCATGAAGCAAGGATCCTACAAGGAAAAGTAAACAGATGGCTAATGGGATGGACAAGCCTGACATCACTCGACTACACTCCGATCATGGGGACTTGTACAGAGCAGAATGAAAAAGACGGAGAACCCTCGATACTCTGACAAGGGAACATCGATGGACCACCAAAGATAAAACAAATCAAGGAACCACACTACACTAATTACAACACTACCCGAGCCACATGCCATATTAATGGTGCCATCATAAAGGCACACGGCATTAAAGAACTCTAACAAAAGGAACAATGCAAGGACATGGACTCCACTCGGGCAGACACAATCTGTGCCCTCTCCTCAGACTCCTGGTATAAATAGTGACTCTCAGGTACGAGAAGCTCTCTCTAATCCCTTGAGTCTTTTACTTATTTCAAAACTTCCAAAAGACGAGACTAACTTTGGCATCGGAGACTCCCCAGTCCCAAGGCCACCTTCTCTCAGTTGCCTTCTTTTTTCTTTTTGCAGGCCCAATTTTGAAGACCTAAGTTGCTGGAACCTAACCCAAAGGCATACGAAACACGACGTTAACACTAAGAGTCGCTAAGGTGCCTAGATGCCATGTGACACCTTGGAGGGTGACTACCTATAGGAGTGGCATCTCTCTCTCTCTCTCTCTCTCTCTCTCTCTCTCTCTTTCCCATTCAAACCTAACCCTCACCTCATTTGATCACAAGGATTAGGCTGGCCAAACATTTTCTAAGGTCTAAAGCTAAATAGGCTTGGTGTGGTCACCCTCAAAAGTAACAAGCTCTTATTCGCACAATTTTAACTAATGGTCATTAAGTCCAATGTTTCCTCCATTCACTTAGGCCCAAAGTTGACCAAATAGTCTCTAAGTCCTAGCTCAAAAATTGGGGTGTCACAATTATTTAAAAGCACATAGTCGTACCACATAGTATTCAGTCACAACATTTTTCATGTAGACTCTAAAAATCACTTACAATTACCGCCATCATAAATAGATTTCATGAAAAAAGGGCTACCAATGAAGGCTCACACATATACATACTATCATAAACATTTACAACCTATATACAGTCGCAAAGAGTGATCCCTACACTTTACCATAAAGAAATGTGTAGAAGAACATGATCATAGCCACTTACCTCGATCCTTGTCTAAATTATGTTAACAGTGCGTGACTCGAAACCTCGAACCTATAACATTTAGGATGTTTCATAAGCATTCTCAATCATCATGTATTACACATAACATGCTTCATGCATGAAATGTCAGGTACCTATGTTCCTCAATCATGACTCTTTTCTTGCCTAGTTAAGTGCTTGCCTAACATGTTGCTCACCTAATACCTTTGCTTCTCCTTCACTCAAATATTTCCTTGCCTTTCGTCACCTAACTTTTTCCTCGCACTTCCTCGGCTAACTCCTTCCTTGCCCTTCTTCACCTAACTCTTTCATCTCCCTTGTTTGCCCAACTCTTTCCTCGCTTTCCCTCACATAACTCCTTCCACGCCCAAAGTCTGAAACTTACGTTACTCCAAAACACACATAAGCCTAGGTCGCCTACCCATATGACTCTGCCTTAAGCAGCATGTCCCTTGCACCATCTTTCCTTGTTTCACTCCCCTTTCCAACTTCTAGCCTCAAATCTTAAAGTCTGTTTAAGGGTCTATATGCGTATGTGATGGTAAGGTGCATGAATCTAAGGAAACTTATTAATTAAAATGTGCATGGTTGCAGAGGAGAGATACAACAGTCTTTCTTCCTTCATCCTCCTTATTTGAGTAGTTGAGGGGTAGTCAGTGGCCTTTAACTATATGGCCGTAGCGACTTAGTATGGCAAAAGTATGTTACAACCCAACCTCTGTCCTCCTCTGTTTTTGGTTAACAAATAAGAGTGCGTGAAACGTGATTCATGTTTGTTAAACGTGGAAAATGAAAATTGTACCAACAAACTTAACTCGTCCATCTTAAGTTTGAAAGATTCTGTCTTTCTTTTAGACTCACATAGCAATCATTGTTATTAGGCAAGTTGCTGCGAATGTTTCTCTCTACAAGTACTTCATATTAGCCTTACTGATAATATCATGGATTCTAGACCATCTTCATAGTAGACACAAGATGCCACATAGCACTAGCTTTATTCTCATTTCTAGAATGTATTGTAGGTACCATTGTCTGTTATTCTCTGTTGTAGGAGTTTGTTATTCTATGCTATAAATTGTTAGACACACATTTCTTTTTATTCTTTGTAAAGGTCACTACTGTAATGATCATTTCAATACAAAAAAAAAAAAAAAGAATTATTATTCTCACTGGCATTCTATCAAACATGGTATCCACAACCAATTTGACAACCAGTCCACATTGATCCATGGCCTCGTCTCCTTCACCCAACCCTCCCTCTCCCTCCTTCTCTCATCTTATCTCTACCAAATTAACCACAAAAAACTACCTTCTATGGAAGGTTCAAACCTCTGCCTACATAAAGGGCCAAGACTTATACTCCTTTGTTTTTTTTTTTTTTTTAATAAGAGCGAAGGTCATCTGTCCACAAGCGACCCCCTCCCAATTTTATTAAAAAACCGTCACTTGTGGCAAAGGAATACCCTGAAAAGCAACCCAACACACCTGAGATATTACACCTCAGATGCCGACAAATTTCATAAAGCCAAAACCAATACATAAAAGAATATTATAAATGTAAGTAAGGAAGTTCCCAGCAATCCGTTCGTAGCAAACCTGTAAGCATCCCGCTTCCAATATCTGCTCCAGTAGATGACCAACAATTATTATTAGCACCTTGTTTGGCAAGAAAATCCGTAACCATGTTAGCTTCTCTGAAAATATGGCAAATACTACAATTCAAGGCATCAAACAGCCTTATAATTTCATTCCAAAAATCCCTCAAATACCAAAGATTGCAACCTTTGGATTTGATCCATCCCACTATAACTGCCAAATCCAATTCCACCATAACATTTCTAAGCCCCATATGTTGAGCCATTCGTAAGCCATCCAAAAGAGCACGTCCCTCAGCTACAGTATTGGACGCCACTCCATAGTATGTGTCAAAACCTGCCATGGTTCGACCATTATCATCCCGAAAAATGGCTCCCTCGCCAGCCAGCCCAGGGTTACCAAGAGAACTACCATCAATATTCAGCTTGACTCCACCCCTACTCTGTTTCTTCCAAGCAACAACCTTAGCAATTTTCCTTTTAACTGGAACAAAGGGAATATTTAATTCCTCAAGAATTTCCATATCTTTAGGATGTATATATGTGAATTTTAGGTCTCTAGAGAACACATCTACCAAAGTTGTCTTCACCCACCGAACCACCCCTTTCCAATCAGTATTTTTCCCATCCATCGGTGCATCACACCATGCTCTCCATAGTGCCCAAGTGATAATAATAGGTAGAAGCCCACGGCACACACCTGTTTGTGAAGACGCCGAAGCATGTAGCCACCATATATTAAGGATCCCCTTCCAAGATTGAATATGAGATAGCCGAATGCCCAGAATACTTGCAAAAAAATTTTAGATTTTAATGGCTAGATCCCCATCGCCTAAAACATGATCAACTGTTTCTTGTTTCAAAAACTCACAATAGTTACACTTTGAGACCAAAGGAATCCCAAGTTTAGCAATTAAATCATCCACGGGTAAGGACTCTTTTCTTGCTCGCCAACAAACAAAGGACATTTTTTTTTTAATATACTTATGCCATAGCCATTTATGCCAAGGACAAATATTCCGATGCAACCTGATAATCTGCCAAGCGGAACCCACACTTATACTCCTTTGTTGATGGCACCTCTTCCTCACCCATTTAGTTTCTCATTGAAACTGATTCTGCACCCAAACCCAATCCTGCCTATCTCTCATGCAACGCACAGATCAATTAATTCTTAGCATTCTTTTTTCCTCCTTGTCTGAGTCCATCCTCAGTCATGTTCTTTCCTCTACTTCGGGATATGATCTCTGGAACAAGCTTGCCTCAATGTTCTCTTCCCACTCTCAAGCTAAGGAGTTTCAGGTGCACTTTCAACTCACCAATCTCTCACGAGGAGAGCAACCTATTTTTGAATACTTTGGCAAGGTAAGTTTGCTTGTTAATTCCTTAGCTGCTACTGGAAGCCATTTATCTAACAAAGAACTTGTTACCTACCTTTTAAATGGGTTAGGTCCTTCTTATGAGCATTTTGTCATGTCTATTACTACGAGAACTGATCCACTTAATTCCCATGAGTTATATCAACTATTACTCATTCATGAGACCCGTATATCTCACAATGCTAAAACTCCCATTTCCACTAGAGAAATATCTGTCAATTACATCTCTACTGCACCACGTGACCAAAACGGTCGTTGGCCTCCACGTGGTGGTCGTAATGGTCGTGGTAGGGGACGTTATTACAACAATGGTTGTGGTTGTGCTTCCATCAACAACACTGCTCCACAATACAACTCAACACGCCCTACTTGTCAAGTATGCAACAGGGTTGGGCATGTTGCTCTTCAATGTAGGAATCGTCTCAACAATGCCTTCCAGTATGAGGCTCCCTCGAATTTCTCTGCCAATTACATAGCCAACTACACTGCTTAGAATGGTCCTCTTGACAATTCGTGATACCTAGATTCGGGAGCTACTCACCACATCACCAAAGATATGAGCAACTTAAACTTGTCCTCAAAATAGTATGATGGTGATGAAACCATTCGTGTAGGTGATGGTAATGGTCTCCCCATCAATGCTTACAGTGACTCATCTCTATCCACTTCGTTTTCTTCTTTCCTTCTCCGAAATTTATTACGTATTCCCTTAATCACTAAGAACCTTGTCTCTGTACTCAAATTCTGTGTTGATAATTGTTGTTTCTTTGAATTTCACTCCTCTCACTTCTCTATAAAGAACTCTCGAAGCAGGAAAATCATCCTCACAGGACCAACCCATAACGGACTCTATAGCTTTCCATCCCCAGCATCCACTCCCTCATCTCATATTGGTGAAGGTGTTTCTGTTGCCCAGTGGCATCGAAGGATGGGTCACCCATCTTTAGTTCAAGTCTCCAGAATACTGCGCTCAAGGTGTTTCCTGCTTACCCCACTGATGCTGCCTTTGAATGTCCTGAATGTCCCCTTGCAAAGGCTTGCCAACTTCCCTTTAATCCAGTCGGGCTTCCTCTAAAAGACCTTTAGAATTAGTTTGCTCAAACTTATGGGGCCCTGCTCCTTATGTTTCTCATATGGGCTTTAATATTATATATCATTTGTTGATCATTTTAATATTTTTTCTACCTTTTTACCTTTTGTTGAACGCATGTTTGAAACCAAGTTAATAACATTGCAAACTGATGGAGGTGGTGAATTCAAACCCATCACCTCCATGTGCCAAAAACTTGGAATTAAGCACCATTTTTCTTGCCCACACACCCATCAATAAAATGGGCTTGTCGAAAGAAAACATTGTTACATAGTGGAAACTGGGCTTGCACTTTTGGCCCAAGCCTCATTACCTTTCACATTCTGGGCCGAAGCCTTTGAAACCGCGGTATATCTTATCAACCTTCTACTTTCTCCCACTCTTAAAAATCAATCACCTTATTTCATGGTCCTTAAAAAAGAACCCAACTATAATTTCTTGAAGGTATGTGGTTGTAAATGTTGGCCAAATTTACGTCCATATTTATCTAATCAACTTAACTTTCGCTCAACCTCCTGCTTACTCTTAGGATATAGCAATACCCACAAAGGGTACAAGTGCCTTGATCTCACTACACACCAACTTTACATTTCACCAGATGTCCTCTTCCATGAAACATCCTTCCCCTACAAACATATTACACGGCCCACTTTCACAACTCCTGCATCTTCAACCCACATTTCCTTACCAATCTTCCCAACATCCATTCTAGGCCCATTTCCTAGTTCCTCAACTCTTGGCCCACCTCCATCTGCACCGATATCTCCTTCCTTACTTGGCCATGGCCTATCTCAACCCAACATATCTTCTAACCTTCCCAGTCCGATACTACCCTCATCTTCAACCTTCAAAATTTCTTATGCACCCAACCCCGTACCTCCCACCATATCTCAAGATCAAGATTCCACTACCTCAACTCTTGTCCCTCCACGCTCCCCTATCATAATTTGCTCTACCATAAGTTCTCTCCACCCACATATTGCTACTGATGGAACCATTCCATACCCTTCTTAAAACTACTTTATCACCATTTCTACTGTGCCTGATGATCCTTCAAGTTACTCTACAACTTCTAAGTTCTTGGAGTGGCGTGAAGCCATGGCTCAAGAGTATACTGCTCTCATGAAGAACCATACATGGAGTCTTGTCCCTCTTGTCAATGTTTCTAATGTACTTGGTTGCAGGTGGACTTACAGAACCAAAACCAATGTTAATGGCTCGTTTGAAAGGAGAAAGGCGCAATTAGTTGCAAAAGGATTTCACCAGCAACTTGGAATTGACTACAACGAGACCTTCAGTCCCGTGGTCAAGCCAACCACCATACGTCTCATCTTGTCAATTGCTGTTACCAGAAAATGGCCACTACGCCAATTGGACATCCACAATGCCTTCTTGCACGACACACTCACTGATGAGGTCTTTATACAACAACCTCAAGGTTTTATAGATCCAGATCATCTCAACCATGTATGCAAGCTTCATAAAGCCCTGTATGGTCTCAAACAGGCCCCAAGATCATAGTTTGCTAAACTTAGTTCTTGGCTTCTTAGTTATGACTTCATTGCATCTAAAGCCAACCCATCATTATTTATATAATTCATCATGGTCACACTACAATATTTCTGTTGGTCTATGTCGATGATATAGTCATCACAGCCTCCCATGGATTAGCTATAACTGCTCTAATTCATGATCTCGGCAATGCCTTTCCTGTGAAGGATCTTGGCAACTTGTTCTTCTTTCTTGGAGTTGAAGTCATTTATGCTAAGCAAGGATTTATGCTGACACTATGCAAGTACATTAAAAGTCTATTAACTCGAAGCAACATGCTTCATGCCAAGTCAATGACGTCCCCAATGGCTGCTTCCCTAAAGTTATCAAAATTTGATGCTCCTAATTTTGATGATATCACCTTATATAGAAGCTTGGTTGGTGGTTTGCAGTATCTATCATTAACTAGACCTAACATAGCCTTCTCTGTCAACAAGGTATGTCAATTTCTTCATGCCCCAAAAGCTACACATTGAAGTGTTGTCAAGAGAATCTTTCGATATCTTAAAGCCACTATAAATCACAAGCTCCTCTTTCAACCTCATACCTCCTTAACCCTTCAAGTCTACTCTGATGCTGATTGGGGTGGATGTCCAGACGATCGTAGATCAATAGGTGGCTACTGCATATACCTTGGCAAGCATCTACTCTCATGGAGCTCAAAGAAATAAAAGACTGTGGCTAGATCCTCAATAGAGTCCGAATACAAAGTTGTTGCTGCCTTAGCTGCTGAACTTATCTGGATACAAATACTTATTCGAGAGCTAGGTATTTCTCTTTCTCAATCTCCAATCCTTTGGTGTGACAACCTTGGAGCAACATACCTTTCAGCCAATCCGGTCTATCACTCTAAGACCAAATACGTGGACATAGATTACCATTTTGTTCAAGATCGTGTTGCTGCCAAAATGCTTCTTGTATCATTCATCAGTTCCAAGGATCAGATTGCAAATGTTCTTACAAAGCCCATGGTTGCTGATAAATTTCTACACTTCAAGTCAACTCTCAATGTGGTTCATACCCCCTTGGATTCAAGGGGGGCGTATTAGCCTTACTGATAATATCATGGATTTTAGACCATCCTCACAGCAGACACACATTGCCACATAGCACTAGCTTTTCTCATTTCTAGAATGTATTGTAGGTACCATTGTTTGTTATTCTCTGCTGTAGAAGTTTGTTATTCTCTGCTGTAAGTCGTTAGACACGCATTTGTTTTATTCTCTGTAAAGGTCTATATATAGGCTACTGTAATGATCATTTCAATACAAAAAAACAGAATTATTATTCTCTGGCATTCTGTCGAACACTTCGACCCCACCTTTTTGTCGTCAACAAATGTTTAATAACGAGAACTTTACATTTAAACATATCTTTCCCTTCTCCAAGTCAAGCCTTGCTCCAGTAACTAACCAATGACCAGGACTATCTAGTGGGCCTTTAGATAGCTCAGACATATCTACAAATTTTAGAAGCTTTTGTGTTTGAACTGGCACTGGAGGCCCTGTAGGATAGACTCCCGAATCCACCACCACCATTGGTTGTTTTTCTTTTGCTGGGATTCCCAAAAATGAAGAATTTATAGCAGAAAAAATTCCTGACTTCTGGGAAAATGCGGATGACCCTTGTACCCATGTTGATTGTACGATATAAGAATCGGACACCTTAGAGAATAAGAGCCTGAGATGAAGGACACTCTTCGAGTTGTGTTTCTTTACATGAAGCTGAGCTCCAGTGACAATGAAGACTGCGTCCTTGCTAGAGGTCGTCCAGCTAGGGTCATATGTAACCGGCGCTGTGGATACATGGGAAAACATTTTTCTGGTGATTGCTTCAAAGTATTGATCATTGCCATTATCTTCTGATCCTCGCCATTTTGAAGTTTCATCTATCTTGTTCTCAAATATCATTGGAGCATTTGATAGATGTTGCAGATGTATAGCGAGCCTAAGATATGGTCATTTCGAGTCAATGTTAAGTCGTATGAGATCCGCAGAAGGTACTAGGGCTGGATTCTGTTTTACAAGGACTTGAAGAATAGAAACAGGAAAAAAAAAGAATGCCATTCTTACATTTACACTTACTTGTTGCATTTCATGCCCTCAAGGTACAAACGCATCCCTGTAACGGGCCTCCTTCCTACTGTAACCTGTTGAGTTATGACATGCCAATTAGTTCTAATCTTGAACAAATCATAAAATAATTGAGGAAACATTGCGAAATGTGAATGAAGATTACCTGCGTTTGATTTACATATAAGTTAGGACCCATCAGATTGAAGCGGAGGGTCGATGAAGGAGTAGCCCTGTTTGTGGTAGAACCAAGTGGGAGATCGTTGTGAATGGGGGCCCAAATCCTGTGTAATTGGAAGTCAAGAAAGTACTGTAAATCGGCTATAGGAGGTTTATCTGCAGCCAAATAAAATACAACATAAATTAGCTATAAAATATATAAAACGAAACAAGAAACAAACCCCAACAAAAGACATGTGAAAAGTACACAAAGTACAAGATGTCAAAACTTAAATTCACTTTCATTCATATCACATATATATATATATAGCAAACTACGGTGCAATGGTATTATTACTTGGATAAAACTCAGGTAAAACATTCAGAGGTCAAGCCCACGTCACTAAGCAAACAAACCCGAGCGGTTTACTGTGGTCCGTTTGGATGATACTCTTGGCAGAGCAATGTGTACTATCCAGTTTCTTTATGAACTCTATACCAATCAGCAATACGTTTTCTGGAGTGTGTGACATTTTCAGGTTAATACCCTCTTTATCACGTAGCGTTTTGCTTCTTAAAATTGGAGATAATTGAAAGTTCAAAACTTACATCGAAGATAAAGGTTGATGGCATGCGATAGAAAACCTTTGCCAGGAACGCCTTTAAGGAGAGAAGTGATGGGGATGAAGTTAAAATGAATTGCATCCGGCATGAATGGAACTGTTAGAAGCCACTCGGAATGGCTACTGGCTGATGGATCACCTCCCCTTCTGAAACATATGACGGTGAGTCCCTGCAAAAACCCATCTACTTCATTATTAAACATCAAGTTATTGGCATAGAAAGGCAGTGTGCCAATGATATTGGTCTCATGCATCTGTCATTTTAAGTAAACATTATAAAATCGATACTCGCAGTAACCGAACCTACATCTTTTGCATTGACAGATGAGAAGCTATTGAAGGCAATAGGTTGTGAACTGAAGACATTGAAAGCCTGCGGAGCCTACAGTAGAAGAAAGTCATGAAGTTTTTAGTGCAAACAACATTTTGATTAGATTAAAGTCTGACATGGGAAAAAAAAAAGAGCAAAAAATAAACGAGATATATTGCAACTAATAAAGTCCGGTCAGTGCAAAATATTAGAACCTTGTCTTTAGTTTTGGAGTGTTGAGGGGAGAAATTGCATGCCCCTGTAAACAGCTGATCTCCAAGCTCATCCAAGTGTTGTTTGAGCTCTGATGGCCCCAAGCCGGAAGATTTATCTTGCTTAACTAGCACCATATCTTGGCCGCCCATGCTTAATCCCACAATCACATGGGTCCCATATTTCTCAATGAATCTGTCAAACACTTTCACCAAATTGTGTCTCAGAATATTAACCATTTAAATCTAGATATATAATTGGATGTCAATTAATTAAGTATACCACCCTCTTAAGTATTACCAGTGAACCATCAAAATAAAGTCCAGTACCAAAAAATCCTAAACGAAAAGTCAAAGAAACTGATTTACTAGCTTGTTAAGCTTAATAAGATCGGAAGTAATACAATATATTTGACCCTGATATATAGGAGAAACAGCATAGCAACAAATGGAGTTGGAGTTGCTAGTGAGAAAATAGATTCTAAAAGGGGCCGCGCTAGAAGACAGTTTGAGTGGCATCCAGTACCATCCGAGGCATGGAGGGGTCAAAGAATACATCATGGGAAGGGCTAGGATTAATGTTTTAAGTAAATTTCATAATTTTTGCAATCTATAATTTTCTAATAATATAAATATTTAATTTATTTCATTTTCGTGTAATATCTCTATAAATAGGGATATATACTTTAATATTTCTCTCTCATTCTTCTTCTCTCCTCTTGTCAATTTCTGTTATATTTTATATTTCTATCATGATCAACATACACGTATTCATTGGATTATCCAAGCAATGCTAGACGAAAGTAAGTTCACAAAGATACAAATGTTAATGATGACCCATTAAATTACTACCTTAATGGGGCGTTTGGATGTGGGTAATCTTTTAGAATTTTTGGATGTGGGTAATCTTTTAGAATTTTTGGAATAACAGGCATTTATGTGAGGACCTCACCTAATCAAAGGGACCCACGAACGGTGCGGATGACGAGTAATGGATTAACAACAACGTAGACAAAATCAACTAGGAAGAAGGCAGGCAAAGCTAGTAATACGTAGGCCTGTGTGCAGAAAACTATGCGATCCGATCCACCCGCGAGATTCGCCCTGACCCAACCCATAAAAGCGGTTTGGAATAACTTGTGAGTCGAACCCGCTGAAACCGACTACTCTCAAATCCTAGCGGCCATCCCTCCCCATTTCTCTTTGTCATTAAAACCACTTACAATAGATTGAAGAAGAAAAGAGTCGTGACTAAACCCAACCAGCCCACGAGAGAAACCCTCAGTACCAACCATGATGGCCTCGTACTGGAGTTGTGTCGGCGTCACATTCTTCTGGAGAAAGAATGGCTCGCCGGTTGGTTGAGTAATGGCGGGAAAACGAGTTCTTCCGACCATGAAATGCAAGAAATCAAGCAGGCTATGATACATGGCATCCATTTCTAATTTTCTCTGGGTTTGAGAGAGAGAGAGAGAGAGAGAGTTCTTTGACTAAGTAATCAATGACGAAAACCCCATTGCTCATGCCAAAACGATCCGACGTCAAGAGTTGTAGTTCAGCATTCTCTTTCTCCACGGCTAAATTGATGCCCACATTTCAATCTCGCTTTCTTGAGAATAAAAGCTGTCATTTCTTTCACCCATCAAACTCGGGTTAGGTGGGGTCAGTCCGATATTTCGTCTCGATGCCGGGTCGGGTCGGGCCTAAACACAAACCAGTTTGGTCAGGTTGCAGGACTAGTAATACGTTATGGCAAGCAAGCAAGTTGAATGTCACCTTGGAGAGCAAAGGCCTGCTAACAATACGTAAGGTGAGCCAAGTGTATTGCAAAAGTAGTTCAGTACAAGCAATGGACAACACAGTATGAAACTGGAAACACCTAAAGATAGCATAGTAGTGCTTAAATGGTAGCAGGTGATGTACAGAGGCTTGTACACCAAAGATGATGTTTCCACAGAGTCCACATGGGAAAAGAGGAATTTGGGTTTGTAGACCATACATTGACCACACAAGTAAAGCTCAATGCCATGTGGGCGATTTTCATAAGGGGCAGACTGTGCGTCTGTCTCTAAAGAAAGCTGTAGAGATGTGCGAGTCTTGTCCTATCAATCTACTTAGTGTCTACCATTCAACAATCCAACATACGCAAGGACGACAAAGATTCACAATTTACCCCTAGACCAATTAGAAACAATAACTATCGGAACCATAATTGACAGCACGACACATATAAGAGATATTTTACCCTCAGTCTTATCTCACTTTCTAAATCTCTAACTACTTCAATACACTCTTTCTATCTTCCTTTTTGTTCGGGAATCCAAGGAGGAAGCGAAGCTGGAGGTCATCATCAATAAGGAAGCCAACGATTTCAACGCAACTCTCAATTGCATTCACCATTCAAGTAGGTTCACTCGTACTATGATGCTAGTAATGTGGAGTAAATATCTATGGGTATATTTAGGGTATTCATCTTTTACGTCTTAGTCTCTTTCTCTCTCATGAAAGTGCATGTTCTCTCTTTATGATTACAGACTACTTTGATGATGTGATTTCAAAGTAGTTAATGTATCGGTTTCAATTGGAGTTCTGGGTGTGTGTGTGTATCCAAACTCTAAGACAAGATGGGGCATTATCTCAGTGGAACTTCTCTGGTTACTTGGGAGCACTTGTGAATTGAGTAACGTCCCTTAAATTACCGCCTGGCGACAACAAGATCAAAAGAGATGTTAATGCTCTCAAGTCAATATTGTTTCCTCTCTGCTGGCGAATGTTAAAGGATACTTGGCTACTAACGTAATGAGCATGGAACTAGACATCACTTGTTACGAAGTCATTCATGTGCTTGTTACCTACATTATGACGAAGGGAGCTAAGGTGTGTGCACAACCTATGATGGAGAGTCGTAGTGATAAGCGTTAATAAACCAAAATGGATGTGAGTGGTGGAGTTGTTCCAAGTGTTGGCTCAGGTTGAGAGAGTCCCTGTGTTGATGTGATAGAGTGATTTCGCATGTTGATTTGGACCTGAGGCCTGGGAAATGATATATTACTAGATGTTTATTTTGTATTTGGGCATTGGGTGCTCGATAATGTTTATGGTGGTTCATGACTATGCTGCTTTACTTGGAGGTTTTGTTCCTTGATATACTTATGATATATGTGGTTTCAACTTTTATTTATATAAAGCTTATGCATTCATATTCATCATCATTGTCTTACATTGTTAATGTTGTTATGAGTTTTAACTTACTAAGGTCTTATTGGCATCTCATCATAATAGTCCTACTATGGTTTTCACCACTTAGCACCGTAGATTTTTATACACAGCTCATGAGGGTTACTTCAAGGAGGAAGGATCAGGGCAGCCTGAGGAATAGCCATAGGGGCTTATCCCCATTAAGTTTATGTAATTTAGGATGTCTATTCTATTTGGGTGATTAACAATTTATGGCATAATATTGTTTGAATTGGACAATGAACAAATACTGACTTGTATGGATGAAGTGATAGCGACTTTTGAATATTTCTATTAATGGGCAAGCATTTCAAAAATTAAAGAAAAGCCATAGTTTGCATATACTTTTTATTTTCTATAAACTTATGTAGTTTTTAAATCTTATCTAATGTACATTTGAAGTAAAAAAAAATTAAGGATATTTTCTGAAAGATAAATAATCTTTAAATGATTTTTAAAAATAAATCAAACATGTGATATCATATCCCGAAGAATTATACCAAATTCTTTTTTAGTTGCAATCGTGACTTTAGTTACATTTTTAAAAATTTATATTTCAAATATTACATTTCAAAAAATATGAATACTGAATGTAATTGTTAAATCATGATATGATTTGATAAGTTTCTAGAAATATGAGGACTAGGGGCTCAACTAGAGGACAGGCTTTCGGCCTTCTGCACAATTCCAGTACAAGGCGAAAAAAAAAAAAGGACACATATAATAAAATATAGAGTACCCACTCTAGTATAATAATAATGAATAAGAAAAAATTAAAATATAATTACGTAACAATATTCCTTTGAAATTTTCAAATCTATTACTAAATGAAAGTCAAAGATCAGCTTGTCCCCTAACCCCGGAATCACAAGAGGATTCTGATTTTATACTTTTATCCGAGTAATAATAATAATATACTTTCCCTTCAAAAACAACGAAACAGATTTAAAAGGTTTTTAAAAAAAGCTATTTCAATTTAATATTCTGTGGTTCACCTTAAACTGAAATGCAATTAAAAACCGGATAAACTAACCTTTGCTAATTTATTTTCCTTAAACAAAGAATGCAGGATAATTAAAACGAAAATTAAAAAAATAATAATAAGTAAGCCAATAATTGAATCAGACCTAAAAAGAAACCAAATGAGAGTGTGAAAGAAACGAGCCGAAAATTAGAAAAGACTAGCGAATTCTCAACATCAGCCTTGGAATTCGGGTTGATAACGAAGCCAAATCTTAAAATATTTCTCTTCCCCAGCCCAAAATGTAGACTACGATCTTAGATTCTTACCATACTAAACTATAAACAACCTACCATAGCCAGCTAATAATTCCTATTCGGCTGATTATGTTGACTTTCTATTTTTTATTTTTTAAAACGAGATGGACTAGTTCTAATTAAGAATTCATCAGGTGTTATTTATCATTTCACACCTGTATTTTATAAAAAATATTTTTATATTTTATGAAAAATATTATTATTTTTTATGAAAAAATTATAAATATAAATTACAGAAATGAATAGTTATTGATACATAATATTAATCTTGAAAATTATTAGTCTAAAAAAATTAATTGTGCCAAGTGGCTGTTTGCATGTTACATTCTGTGCATGTCAGACCTACTTATTGACATGGTCCCAATGCTCCGGTTTTGCCGATTATTTTCCCTCACTTATGTTTTCCATTTTCATCTATAGTAAAATTGACATAGTCCAAAATCTAGAAGTTTTAAGAAAATCCTGTAAAACAGAATGAAGAGGACACTTTAGAAAAGCAAAGCTCGAATTTGGTCCTGAAAATGCACGTCGCTATAAAGGGTAGAACTTGAACATTCAACCTAAGTCGAAGAGTACTCTTCAAATTATCTGACAGTATAGCGATGAGAAATTCATTAGCAGGGAGAAGATTTTTCTCTGCCGGCAAAGAAAGCCTGGCCTCCTTCCCCCAAAACACTTTAATTTTGATTGGTTTGGGTTAAAGAAAAATAGTAACCCGTACCCGACTCAAGAATCGTGTGTTGACCCAATTTCATAATCACCAAAACCTTCAAAGCTGGTACAGCTCCTAATTCTAATGCTTACTGGTGAAGAAAATAATCAATTTTGTCTGTAGCATAGAACGCAAAAGTCAATTGAAATCTAACCTGGCAAGTGCACGGGCATCCCAACAGGACGGAACTGCATCACGAACTTCATCAGAGAGAACGAGTGGGAACCGATCAATGTGAACATTGAATAGGATGATGAAGTAACCATCAAGACCCAAGTTTTTTGTGTTGGCTGCATCGGTTGTCCAAGAACCGCCCTGGAAACCGAACGTAGCATTGAAAAACCCCGATGGGATTTTCCCCGTCACTGATGATTTTTGGTTGAAAAATTCTGACATCTAAACCCATGAGTTGTCCATCAGTCATGAATCCCAGAACGACGAGAAACAAAAAGAAAATCTAACAAAGAAGAAGAAAAAGAAGGGAAGATGTGTATACCTGACTGAAGTTGAGGATATCGGATTGATATCTGGTTCGATCGCCTTTATCGCATTTGATATCGACTGAGACACCTTTGATGGTTCCAAAACCAGGTACTTGAAGCTCTCGTTTCTGTGCTTCATTAAGCAGGACTAATCTTTCTTTGCCTTTGCAGTAGTTGAGACGGAAATCCGACGTTATGTCGAATCCTTTCCCCAGGCAGCTAAGAGCGCTCTCTACTATTTCTTCGCCCATCTCTCTCTCTCTCTCTCTCTCTCTCTCTCTCTCTCTCTCGTGTGTTATGGCTATTGGGGCTTGATCAAGTGGCTAAATTCACATAGTTAGAGAAAGTGTACGTAAGTAAAGGTAGGAGAGCAGATGGTTGTGGTTCCGGAATGCCAAAGACCTGGCATCTTTTCAACATAATTATTATCAAAGACTAGGAAGCTTCATATTCCGCTTCTTGTTTTGAGTTGAACTTTGACTATACTCTTCTGATCTCCTATTATTATCATTGTTATTATTATTATTATGGTTATTATTATAATTATTATTATAAGCTTGTTATTATTATTATTATTATTATTATTATCATTATAAGCGTTTGGTATTTATAGCTTTGAATGGACATTACGGGATTAGAAAAAAAAAAAAAAGGAATGGACATTACGTGAATAGCACACGATTTAATTTTAATATGCCATGGCCAAAACGACTCCATTGGCTAGCTTCAGCCCCTAAGGTCAAGACTAAAAAATATGTTTACTTAAAAATTATAGAGACATTGAATTAAATCTCAAATTCAAATACATATCCTTTTCAATACACACATATATACATTTATATATATATACATACATATATATCACTACAACAGATTCTATGTTTTGTGACGGACGAAATGTCACGAAAAAAAGTTTTACTGCCACAACATCTTTTTTGTGATGGTTAGAAACCGGTAATGTACCAACACAACAAAGCTAGCACTAAATATTTTTTGTGACGATTGATAGTCTGCCGTTAGCTCCTTCGTGCTAACGTGATTACAATTTGTGACAGTCAATATCAGTCATAGAAAATACGTTCAAATGTATGTTTTTCGGTTTGAACATGTACCCAATCATGTATCATTCAAGCGTTATTTCTCTAATGTTCGATTATTTAGCTCACATGGTTAATATTTACATTTGCACGTACAATTCATTTGAATGTTTGAAACATGACGCTCGATTTTTAAATGCGAATGTTCATCGTCAATAGTTCAAACTTGAACAAATAGACATCCAAATGGTTTGTAAATACGTTTGAGCATTTTAAATGCAATATTCGAATGGTACTATATATAAAGTTCGAAAGTCGGGTTATCATTAGTTCAGACGTAAAAGGATATACGTTTGATGTGCAAGGATACGTTTGCACATTCAACAACATGATAGTGTACGATCAAACATTGTTATCGCACATTCCAAGTTTGTGTTCGAAAGTTTTTTCGAACGTGTATGGATGACATGATAATCAGAATGATTATGCCAAGAGCATTTGAGTAGAGATATTCTAACAATCAAAATGACTATGCCGGAAGTATCTTGCGTGAACTATAAATGAAGATGCTCGGACAATCATAGTGATTACATCATGAGTATCCCATATATTGATTGAAAAAAATTGTTTTTGAGACACTCTATACTCGAGACATGACGTGACATGAAATGAAATGACAGATGACATGACATACGTAACGTGACATATACGTGAAATGCATGACTTGACGTAACATGAAACATATAAACAATACGTAACGTGGTATAACATGAAACATATAACATTATGCGATATGGTATAACATGTAACAGATAGCATTACGCGACATGGAATGAACCAGTCTAGTTCGATCCGGTTTTGGAGAAATTTTAGAATCGAACAGGTATATATGGATTTTAAAATTTTAAAAATCGATACACACTGATTCATCACCAAAATTAGAACTTTCAGCTTTTTCGATTTTGGTCCAGTCTAGTTCGGTTTTCTGGTTTACCATTTACACGTGTGATACTATATATGTTTAATATTATAAATTTTTTAATACTAAAATCAATTTAGAGAATTTAGTATTTATTATTAACAATTACTAATTCTTTAATGTTCAATTATAGTAGTATAATATAAGTAATATCTAACTTATTAGTAAGATTAATAGACTTAAATAATAAAATTAGAATTTTATGTTATATTAATTAGAAATGTAGCACATAATATATATAATAATAATATAAAAATTATATATAATATAAAAAAATTAAAAATATATATGTATCGGTCTGATTCAGTTTAAATCAGTTCAATTTAGGACCGGTTTTCACTTTTAAGAATTGGTACTGCACCGAACCAGTTACAAACCAGACCAAACCAGTGAGTTTGGTCCAATCTTTTAACATAACTATTTCATGACAGAATATAATATGTGTAAGAAATAAATATAATATGTGTAATAGATAAATGTGTAATGACATGGCATGACATGACATACATGATAACATAAGTACATAATCAATAGTCCCTTCCCAACACACATACACAATAATCTGACAGTAAGTTAGAAGCTAACTTATAGTGATTGTCGTATTTTACAAGGTAAAGCATGAAACACTGTAAGTAGGAGTTCTAAATGTTATAAACTTTATCACTAATGACTTAAAAACATGAAAAGTGCTAAATTAGACTAAAATTACTATTTTACCAACTACATATGGAAAAATGATCATTTTACCCCTAACTTAAGGATCTCACATCCTAATTCGAAAAATCACCAAAATTTACAATCATCATGTAAATTTTTTCCTAAACTCAAATATCAATTTAGAAAAATTTAAAACCAATCACAACTATGAAAAATACCAAAAGGCCGAAACTTCCAAAGGCCATATCTCTTGATTTTGTTCCAATTTCATCCAACTCCAAAACTTATGATCAAACCGAAATATTGCAACAAAGATCCTCATATCCTAAGCTTAAAAATATAATTAAAACATCCAACAAAATATACTTCTCACAAACACAAAACTTTTTAAGCAAAAGATCCAAACTTTTAATCAAAAGACAAACCCTTGAATCTCAAGGTTTTGACCTTTTTCAAAACACCTCCAAGAACTTCCAAAAATCCAAAACTTTCTTCTAATATGTTCATAACCCATTCTTAAGAACTAATATACTTTGAATCAACACATCAAGGTCACCAAAAATTACAAAATATTACTTGAAGTACTCGGCTCCAACACTTGGTCAAAAATAGAATTTTTTCTAAACTTTGCTTTGATTAAACACTTGATCCGAACCATACCATAATAAGATCTTCAAACCAAAACATCATATAATTTAAAAATGTGTCCTAAAGTAGATCCAAGTATCAAAATTAAAATCACATGTCTAAAAATAAACCAAAACATGTATCTAACTGAAAACATCAAACTTTTGACCTAACCGAGTATTCTCTTGCATAAAAATTCATATATTTGAAACTAACACAAAAAATCTTCAAAATAACTTCCTAACATGTAGATTAGAGGCCTAGGATTGTCAAATAAAATTATCAAAGTCATTGGAGTAAGAATAAATAATAAAAGATTCAAACTTTCTTAAAATAGAAACTATTTTTCCTCTTCAAATTTCTAACCTTTTAGATCCAAGAAACTATTTCATCAAAAGCTTTAATCATGCAACTAATCTTAACAAACATTCATATAAACATGTTTACAACACTCCGTAAGACTTTCAAACCAGATTGATCCATTGCTTAGTCAAAAACTCCAAAACACAGCACACTATCTAGATTATTGCCCACATTGACCTTTCCATGGTTACAATAATTTTTTGACCAATGAAATGACCATAAAATACAACATGGTACCCACAAAACTTAGACTCAAAGATGAACAACTTTCATGAAGGAAGTTTAGTAAGATAATACTTACAAGGGTTTAAAAAAATGGCACGCAAAAGGGGTGAAATGAGAGAAATGATGACTTGCATGCCTAATACACTTCTGAAATGTAAAGTATGGGCTTGAGTGATGGAGGGTGATTAGGTCACAAAAAGTGCAAATAGTAAGTGGTTTTTAGGCCAGAAAACTTCCAAGAGAATAGTGATGGTGAGGTGGCACTCACATCATGCATGACTTTGGGGCTGTTATGAGCAGTGGATGGTCATCCTTGAGTGCTTGGAAATTTTCTTAAAAAACTTTGCCAAGGTGGACAAAATTCGTGGGCCTTAAACAAATGGCGGCGTCATTTGGGGTTTAAAGAGTGTTTGGTTAGGGTTTGAAATGCTATCAAGCCCAAATCTAATTTTTCTTAACCCAATCAAATTTTTAAGGTTTAAAGGGTTGGATAATGACATCATAACATAAATTTGAGAAATTAATAGCGTGTGAAAGTGATTTAATCAAGTGATTAAACACAATACTACTAGAAATCAGATCAAATAGGGTTTGGAGGCCAACTTTAGAGTTTGAGGAAACCATTTAGGGTTTTAGTTTCAACAAGTTTTTCAGGTTTCAATTGGATTCCAAACATTTAGAGTTTTACTAAGGTTGAAACCTTCTTTGATTTTGGCACAATTTAGATGGTTGGATGGAATAGGATTTTGTTTACGTGGCATAATCTCACACCTTGATTTCATTCACATTTCCATCTCACCTTTTCTCTTGGTACCAAGTGTCCAATACTATTCACCAAGTGAGGCTAAAATCTTTCCAAGTGTCTAAATAAAACTTTTCTAACCTAATTTAGACATTCCACACTGTGATTTTAAAAACAATGCACTCTGTGCTATTATTAATGTTACTATTCATTCCGGGAAAAATGAAAATAAATTTTGTACCGTAAAATCCTAAACATACACACTAACCTAACTGTACAATTCGTTTCTTGAAATTCAACCCTGAAGTGCCTCGAAATACAGAACACATTTTTGAACAAGTGTTTCATCCGAAAACTGAAAATGAGATTATTGTATCATAAATCCTAAATAATCAACTTAGTCTGATAGCTTAGAGCATATCCCACGAATTGTTTGGAGGACAAAATCCACTACGATAGATGATTTTACAATCTCTCATGACCTCACGTATCACTCAATACAATAGAGAAATCTAGGATTTCAGGAGGTTGAAGACGATGCCTCTCTTGAGATAGATCTGGTAGAGGTTCTATGTGTAGTAGAGTTTTGTATGTAGAGAGCTTGTGAAGAGTGCCCTTCCTTTGTTGAAATCTCCTCCTTTTATAGAGATCTATTTTATTTCTTGGAGTAATTAAGTCTTACTTACCTTGTGAAACCCTTTTGTTTTAGGAGTCTGAGCTGACTACTTTTGATTTATTTATTTCTTGGCATATCTCTTCCTTGTCTTAGCTCTTCCCTTATTATTATTGATAGGTTTTCAATGGGTTGGACCCAATCAATTTTGTCCATAACAGGGCTTGAGTTTATATTTTAGGGTTTTTGGATGTGAAACTATATTGTTTGATTTAACATTTGATTTAGATAAAATTGTAGAACGCTTACCTAGCAATTGGAGATTGCAAGTTTACAACGCATCTCTTCACAATGGTCTCAAGGAACATTCAACAATCTTTTATGTCCTCTGTTAGGCATGTCTTCACCCATTTATATATTGGATACGGAGTGACTCTAGAGGTTTTGTTGTCAGATCTGGATCAGGACGAGGAGTTTGAAGGTTTGTAGTTAGATCTGGATCTGGATTGATGAGGAGTATGAGCTGCTGAGTTGAGGGAGAGATATCTATGTACAACCAACCTCCAGTAGTACGTGTATTATATGAGTGGCACTACAAAAAATCTGCCCTTTTTGCGGCGAGTAGTATTCGCCACAAAAAGTATACTTTCTATCGCAAAAGACATCACCCGAAGGGGTGTAACGGGTCCGGTCCGGTCCGGTTTTGGACAAAATATTGAACCGAACCGGTATGACCGGTTTTGTAGTTTTCAAAACCGATTACACACTGATTACCCTCCTAAACCGGTACTTCCGGTTTTACCAGTTTCCGATCCAGTTTTCTGATTTTTTTAAAATGTAAATTTGACATTAGTATAATATTAGACTAATAGTATTAATATTAGTCTATTAGTATAGCTATATATTAGTATATATTAGTATTAGTTATAAACTATATATTAGTATAGCTATATAATACATAATCAATTACATTTTTATTTTTAATATTAAACTTTTATTTTATAATAACATTATCTTATATATAATTATATTAATAGCATATGATCAAACAAATTACTAATGTTCATATTTAAGATTAACATTTTATGTTATAATTTATAAATTATAATATGAAATTATTTCATATATGATATATAATTATATTAATATATAAAAAATATTTTGTATAATTTTAATTTTGTATAAAAATTATATATAAAATATTATATAAAAATTTTATATATATACTTTATCAACTGGTCCGGTCTGGAAAATCTCAAAACCGAAACCGAACCGGTTTCGGCCGGTTTATAAAATATAAAAACTGATCCCGAGCTGGATTGGTTCAGAACCAATAAAATCGGTCTGGTCCGGTCTGGTTCGAACCAGTTTACTAGTTTTTCGGTTTAAATTTACACCTCTAATCACCTGCCAAAATTCGTTTATGGCAAATTAGCCAAGAATAAATCATTTGAGTTGATCAATTACGATGACCGTCAGATTTCGTCGGATAGGATATCTTTTTTTGCAAAAACATTTCAACAGAAATAAACTTTTCACGCAAGGTAGAATCATTTTTGCCGCTAGCTTAGTTTTTCAGAAACAATTATTTTCGACAAGTAGTATTTGCCGCAAATAATGGTAAACATTTAATAAAATAACTAGGGCGAATTAGAATTCCCCGCAAAGAACAATTATGCTAAAAAAAATATATAAATGCATAACACTGTATTTATCAAAATCCAAGCCATGCACTAATTTGACATTTCAAGAAAAATCAATAAAAATCCAAGCACAATAAAAATTAACCAAAAGAATAAAAATAAACATCCTCTAAAAGGTAAACATCATATAAAAGTTGAAGATGCAAACATGACACATGGATTTTACCTTATCAACGACAAAACATCCTCAGAAATATGTTTGCAATAGATTTGCCAAATGCAATCTTGGATAAGTTTTGCTCTGCATGCTTTCTGTGTAAAGAAATGCAAGGGATGAATGAAAGAAACAACATCAAAGCTATAATGTGCACATATGGGTTTCACATTAATCAAGTATTAATTATTAAACTCATGATCTATATCATACACCAAAAGCTTTAAAAATAAAAAACCACTCGATATCACTACTTTCAAAGTACCTTTCAATTGCTTCCGTAAAGATCTCGATCTCTTCGAGTGTGCCATAGACATCATAGATATCATCTATGATGGATGTCAGAGCCATAACTTTGGTTAGTATTTTTCTTGCTAGTGAGTAGTACTGAGGCTCAAAATAGACTGCCACAATCCAAAAGAAGCACTCAACAACCCTATTTCTTGCAAAAGGTAGTTTCGTTGCATAGTTAAATATTTCCACCATCTGATCTCCACTAGCCCTCCAAATTAAATATTAATTATTACAGAAGCACTTATGACTACTTCCACCTCAAAAAGGAGTTGACTATCAGTGAACCGTAACCAGTATGCTTTTGATCCCATTTATCTCATTCGTGAATTATATCTCCACATACAAGAAAATGAAGAATTGGTTGGGCCACAGCTAAAAAAATCATGGATTGTTTGTTAGTATTAACTGAATATCTAGACAATTTTGAAATAGATTAGCGGAAGTAAATAATAAAAAATTCAACAATCATAAAAAGAACATCAAGATTTAAGTGGTTTGGCCTAAACAATAGCCTACATCTACTGGCAAAGTCGATCTCAAAGAATTTACTATCACAAAGATGGAGTACAAGAGAAAAATCACAAAAGTTCTCAATCCCAAAAGCCCAATACACCCAATGAGATCTCAAGAGTCTCTCAAAAGAACTTCTCTCTCTTTTATGTATATTGGCCGCAGCCTTTACTTCACAAAAAATACATGTATATATAAAACGACATGAAAACTAGAGTGTCGAAAGGATGTTGAACGAATAATCTGTTTGTAGTTCATTTAAGTAGAATGTCAAATGGATCGAGAGAACAATTTGTTTGAAGTTCGCTCGAGACAAGATCGAGCTCCAGTTGAGCCAATTCTCTTGAAGGACATTTTCATCACGAAACCATGTCACCGTTCCACCATTATTCATGTGTACGATAGACTTTTCTCTCCATTGATCTACGATTCAGACCTGTCAGCATTCCAACATGCTGCTTTTGAATTTGTGCTTTTTAAGCTTTTGTTTTAAAGTTTCTAACTTTCAAATTCTAATTTTAATTGCATTTCTTATTTTAGTTATCTTTTTCGGTTCTATATTGTTACGCTCTTTTGTTTTATTTTTGATATTTTTATTTTGAATTTTTCTGATATATTTGATTTTTTAAACTTGTTTTTTATATATTTAATTCTTATGTTTTTGTTTATTAACTTGTAAGTATTTTACTTCAGTTTATTATGCATTTTTTATAACCATTTTTTTATATGTAATTTTTTATTTGATATTTTATTTTTTGAAAAATTGTATTTTTTTTTTCCACTATGAATGTTGACAGGCTATTTTTTTAGTAGTAGTGCATCCTGTGCACTTAGGCCTTGTTTAGATATTGAAAGTGTTTCATCTCATCTCATCTCATCTCATCTTATTATTACAATTTTTTTAAATTTTTACACAAAATATAATAAATAATTCAACTTTTTTAATTATCAAAATAATAATAATATAAAAAATAATATTATAATAATATTTTAATTAATTTTTAATTTTTATCTAAAATTATCTCGTCTCATCTCACCATCCAAGCCGCTTCGTATTCTCACACTATTAGCTATCATATGACAGGTAATTGTTACGTCATAATTTTACATAAAAGATTTAACCGTGTACCAACTGCAAGTGTTTGCCCCGGACCAGTTTCATAAATTACTTCCATGCAATGTATAGTAACTCATTTTTTA
>QEOT01003188.1:183078-219399 GCA_003123785.1 Pterocarya stenoptera
AGTTGGAAGGCAAATCTGCAACCAGTTGTTGCCTTATCGACAACTGAGGCTGAATACTCGCCATGACTGAGGCAATCAATGAAGCTATATGGTTGAAAGGTTTATGTAAGGAGTTAGGCATGTTTGAAGGGAATATCACAATCTACTGTGATAATCAGAGCACCATTCATCTTGCTAAAAACCAGGTATACCATGAAAGGTCAAAACATATAGACATTAGGCTACATTTTGTGAGGGACATCATTTCAGCTGGAGAGATTGGGGTAGAAAAGATCCCAACAGAAGAAAATCTATCTGACATGATGACTAAGTCATTATCTACAGCCAAGTTCAGACATTGTCTGAATTTGATCAATATGGAAAACTGCCAAGCCACTTAGAAGGAATCTGCAGCAACAGTCAAAGAGGGGAGAAGGCAGCTTGGAAAGCTCTAAATGATTTCCAAGGTGGAGATTGTTATGATAAGTGTCAACCATTTAGAGGAAAGCACATGAGCACATGGCTGCACATGGGGAAAGACTCAAGTATTGGCTGGCTTATAGGAAAACAGAAACTTATTTCTGTTCTATTACAACTTAAGCCTATATATAGAAGCATTCATTGTACCATAGATAATACAATATTAAGATACAGAAAATACAGAGAGAGACAAAGAGAGAGCAATCTGTGTAAGGCTCTTAGAAACAGAGAGGTGTGCATGAGAGAGTGTTCTTGTAATCTCAAGTTTGTATTTGATCATCAATAAAGAAAAGTCTCTTGACTGTTGCTGCCGTGGATGTAGATCACTAAGATCGAACCATGTAATTGTTGAGTGTTATCTATTACTGCATTCTGTTTTCAAACATCAAAAAAATCTTAATAAATCTTGGCAACTGAGATTCAGATCTTAGCATCACAAACAAGTCTGAATTACAACACCTTCAAACAACGGCCCAGTACCCATGAAATTTTCATACACAATGAGACTTTCCCTTCCCAAACCTTCCATTTAGACTTACCCAGCACATCTGGCACCACCTCCACGATTGTTTTCCAGAACAAAGACCCCGAGCAGCTGGAACCAGTGAGCACAATGTTACCGTGCTTTACATATTTGGCCAGAAAAAAGTTCCCCCAAAGAGAGTTTTGAGTCAACAAATTCCACCCAAATTTCAGAAATAAAGATCTCTGAACTTCCAAGTCCTCCACTTCTCTTACTCTTACCCTCTTGTTCACCTCAAAAAAAGGCAGCAAACAAAACATTTATTTTTTTAAACACAACCTTAGGAATAGGAAGAACCGACAGCAAATGCATAGGCATACTTGGAAGAACATGCTGAATGAGGATTAATCGACCCCCTTATGACACAAACAACTCTTCCAACCTACCAATTTCATCCGTATTTTTTCCAGCAAAGAGTCAAAATGACTCACCTTCAGCCTTCCATCAACTATCGGCACTCCCAAATAAGTAAACAGGAAATGCCCTTCCACAAAACCAATCTCTAATAGTAATTCTAGCTTCCGGTACAAACTCAACTACTTCGAAAAAAAGATCGCCGACTTCTCATGATTCACCCATTGGCCAGTCCACCTTTCATAATCCTTCAAAGCTCCCATTAAGCATCGAATAGAATGTTTGCTTGCATTTGCAAAGACCACCACATCATTTGCATACAATAAGTGTGAAACTTGGGGGGCACCAACCGGATGAGAAAAATGTAAAACTCCACGTTTATAAATCCGCCGATTCAACATTCTAGAGAAAAAAACCTCTTCCAAAATAATGAATAAATACGGTGAAAGTGGGTCTCCCTACCAAAGACCTCTTTTAGACTTGAAAAAGCCCTTGTAGGTACCATGCATCAATACAGAAAACCATGGGGTTGCTACACAGTTATGAATCAACCTACAAAAACCTCCAGTTGACCCAATCATAGGCCTTGCTCATGTGAATCTTTAGCATGATATTTCTACCTCTCACTTTCCGATGTAGCAACCTTGTCATCTCTTGTGTCAGAGATACATTTTCAAGAATATTCCTTCCTTTCACAAAAGCTCCTTGTTCTTGCGAAATAATTTTTCCAAGAAACAAAAATAATCTAGCAACCAAAATCTTTCAGAAAGCTTTGTAAATTACATTACAAAGACTAATTGGGAAGAAGTTATCAAAACGTTGAGGATTTTTTATCTTTGGAATAAGAACAATAAACAACGAAGTGTAAAATCTAGGAAAGACCTTACCATTGTAGAACTCATTCACAGCTTCCATCACGTCTTCTTCAATAATGTGCCAACAAGCTATTTAAAAAGCTGAGCTAAAACCATCTGGCCCCGGGTTGCTGTCTGCTGCAATGGATGATAGGGCCTCAAAGACTTTCGTTTCTCCAGGTTCCTCTCTTAGTCTAGCGACATCATTTTCATTAATAAGGGGCGAGAACAAATGGCTGAGCTCTGGCAAGTCGACCGAATCCTCCTAGGTAAGGAAATCCATAAAATAACGCAAGGCCTCAAAATGGACCATCTCCATCGACTCAAGAACCGACACATCCAACAATCTCATAGATTTTACACTCGAGCTCCTCCTTTGTGCAATGACAACGTAAAAAAATTGAGTTTTGGCCACCCTCCACCAACGATGTTTTTTTTTCCTGTTGAGATATCCTCGTATCCTCCCGTTTTACCCAAATCTCCAACTTTACCTTAGAGACCAGCATTTCCTCCTTAATAGCCGTCGAGTAATTCATTTGCAACTTAGAATCAAGTTGCTCAATTCTCTCTTCCAATTCCTTTATCACACCACCAACACGACCAAAAACATCTTTATTGCACACATGTAGCTTAACTTTCAGTTTTTTCAACTTACCAGCTAACAACTGAAAACTTGAATTACATTCAAATGGTGCCTTCCAAAACGAGAGGCAAGAATTTGCAAACAGTCTAACCTATACAGATGCAAAGGCAACCTTGGCAAGAAAATCAACTGAGGAGACATCAAAATCCACAAACTAGTAAAATAGCCGAAAATGGCAACTAGCAACAACTCTTCCTTCTCTTGCCCAAGCATGAAGGGAATCCTTTTCATTTGCCAAGTGCAAAAGCACGTGAAACTCGCCCATGAGCTTATCATCGAAAATTCACTAAAACCCCAAGTTTTAATAATCTGAACCCTCAGAACATCAATCAAAGGCCTAGATGAGAGAAATTTCAGCACTAGAGCAAATTTCAAATCTTCCGCCGCCCTATCCATCTCCACATCCGAGAATACAAAACCCAAATCACCGTTGATCAACTCCAGTTTCCGCATAGGCAACTTAAATTTCACAGGCGGTAATGGACGATGTAGAGCCTGAAGGAAAGTGCGGCGATCTCCCCCGCCTCTAAACGCACAGCAGCATTCTCCCCTCCAGCAGCCTGGAACACAACACCCTCCCCCTTCTGCAGCGAACCCAGCCCAGAAAACCCACTCCTGCCAATAGCCGAAGCTACCGAAGGGTCAGGTAACTCGTCCATAGGCTAAGCCCTCGCACTCAAACGAGAACGCACGAAGCCTAATGGAGCAGGAAAAATCGCTTGCCACGTAGGAAATAATGGATGTGAATCAGTTGGTTAAGTTTATAATTGTTATGTCGATAAAAATAAAATAAAAGGTACTTGATGAGTGAATACGGTTATATTTGCTTCATTGTTTTTTTATAAAACTATATATTCATTAGGTAGGATATAAGACCATTTAAGGCCTCGTTTGTTTTCGCAAATAAAATGAGATGAAATAAAAATTGAAAGTTGAATAAAATATTATTAGAATATTTTTTAATATTATTAATTTTTGTTTTGGGAGTTGAAAATATTGAATTATTTATTTTATTTTGTGTGAAAATTTAGAAAAATTGTAATAATTAGATTAGATGAGAAGCAAACAAATGAGGCCAATTAGGGGTTAGATATTGGGTTGTAAATGAATTGAGTTATTCGTCAACAGTTCGAACTCAAGTACTTGTGAAGGATCCACTCAAGTTCTTTTTATTTAAGAATTAGCTATTTGTGAAGATTGATTTTGTTGCAAGTACTATTAAAAGAATCAAATTAAAGTTCGCACAAAGTCACCCAGCTTGATGGAATTTGTAGAGAATGAAAAGTATTCTGTTTCTCATTGCAGAAAAAGATTTGTACAGTGTGCCTTTATAGAGATTATAGATGAATATTCTTGTGGACATTTTTACAAATGTGTGATGTGCATAATAGAAAATACAGAGCAAGGGCAGAGTTTGTTAGAGACTCTGTCACTACAATTACAAGAGTGTCCAGAGGACACGCATAAACAATTCCTAACCTATTCCAGAAGCATCTGCCAAGGTGTCATGGTTTTGATATTTCACTTGTGACGTGGATGCCAAGGCGAAAGGTTCAATACAGCTCAACTAAGCTAGTGAAAAATACCCATATGCCATATATGCTCTACTTCGCTTGTATGCACTAGTACTTGTGTAACACCTAACATATGTGCGTATGCTTAGTTATATTATATATGACTACGGGAAAATTGCCTTTTTTAGTACAACAAAATTGCCTCAAGTAGACACTTTTTGGGTGCATTTGTTCTTCTTCTTTTTTTAATTTTCTGTTAGAGTTCCTTCTAATGTGTCTTAAACGGCTTGTTTCAACAAACACCTAAAGTCGTAGGAAATAATAGTTTTTTTTTTTAATAGAAATAATAGTTATTTGCTATGAAAACATTGTTAATTTTGTCATCGCAAATACGGGTCCAGTTTTTCATTTTAATGCAAATAAACTACTTTTGGCCTTCATTCTCTATCAAATTACATGAACCTAAGGTTTGGAAAAAAGATCTTTAATATTCTATACTCATAAGATTGAATCTTATAAAATAATATAAAAAGAATAAATATATCTCTCTACATTGTGATTTGCTAAATAATTTATTAGACTATAAGATAAAGATTACCCTTACAAGTCACTTAAAAGTGTCTCTTGGTGACTAGGGTTACGTGGTGGCTCACCCAAACGGGTCCCGCTCGCCTCACAAATTAGAGAATTAAACAGTGACTACTACGTCAAGTAGTCACCATCTCTGTGACATCTGCAAGCTCTACTTGGGATTTGGCGGGGCTTGAAGTGCCGGGACATGCAACATAAGATTTCTTACCCCCATTTATCACAGATAAAGAAGCAATGCACTTAGCATGTATTTAGCAATATGTTATATTCATAGAGGTTTTTTTTTTTTTTTTTTTAACAATACTATGTACCAGATATAACATATCCCAAAATAACATAAGCATACTTCTTAACCATATGATAACAAGTGTCCAAAAGTTACAATTCTTGTTCAAAAAGTCTATTCCAACAAGAGTACTGGAGACAATGCTCCTTAATTGCAGTAGTAAAAAGAACATAACTACAAAACTAGCTCGATGAATCGCTCGCGCAACTTTGTTAAGATAGCCATGATCCTATCTAAAAATTGGAGCACTGAAGTGATAAGCTCCTTGTCATCATTTTGTGGCCTAATCGACCTCCTCCAAATGATCCTCTGTTGGCTTTCCACATCTTGACACATGATCTACCATTTCGGGGGGAACAGTAGTTGGGACTACCAAGAGATTTGATTACAAATCTTAGTAAATTAATAGCTAACTTAAACTAACAATATATAGATGCATACATGAGTAACAATACATGAATGCTGATGTGGAAGTGACTGAAAAGTGACATGACTTGGCAAATAGCATGACATGTGCTGAAATAAATTCTAAACTGATGTGTATTGTAACTGACGTGTACTGAAATTGAACATGAATTGAACTGACATGAATTGACTTGAGCTGAACATGAAATAGGAATCTTGTTCAATAATAAACTAATTATTAAAACACAAATTGTGGATGCTACACAGGTCCCCTTGAGCCGTGTGCCCCTGCCAATACCGCATCACATCACAGGTATCTGCACAAGCTATAAATACGTTAACGTATGCATCAAACCACATGTATCTACACATATTGTAAGTAAGTAATGTATATATCCCATAACAAGTATCTATACTCGCTATGAGTATGTATAACATGTAAATGAACTGTCGTTGGCACCACTAGTGTTGGTGCTTGACTCCACTCAGACAACCAACTACTTAGGTCTCATTCAAAACTCGTTGACAATACTTTGTCGACCTAGAGAATTTCACACTAGACTAAACACTCTAGCGTGAACAATGAAGTTTTACTAGGATAATGCCCCATATATATATATATATATCCTTGCACTAGTGGTCATGATAAGCATAAAAGACTCTATTGACTTGAAAATACTATTTTACATGCCACACTATGCATGTGACATGACATTACTATGCATGTAACATGACATGACATGAACTAACTGATCGTGAGACAAATGACATGGCAAAACAATACGTGACATTTACTAGTGACTAATGGCATGACATGGTGTGTAACAGATAAACATGGCATAACATAACATGTAATAGATAAAAATATCATGGCTTGACATAACATGTAACGGATAGATATGTACTTGAAAGTAAATCATGGCATGGTATAACATAACATTTATGATAAGCATAATAAACAGGAATGATGGTTTCTTATCACCACACATACACAAACTCCTGAAAGTAGGTTAGAGGCTAACTTACAATGCTTACGCATGACATATAAAATAGCGTGAAAATAAGTTAACTGAAAATGAGATACTTTTAAGGGTTAGAATATCCTACTAAACACTTAGAAATATATACTTACTGACTTATGGAAAAATTACCATTTAACCCCTCTATATGTGGAAAAATGATCATTTTGCTCCAAATTTAAGGATTCCACATACGAATTCTAAATTCTACCCAATTTACATTCCTCATGTAAATGTAAGACAAATATGAAATCACAAAAATTTAAGACAAATCTCAAGTACATAAAACATGCCTTGGCCGAAACTTCAACTATTATGCTCAACCCGATTTTTGCAACATGTAAGAATCACATGCTTTGTTTCAAAATCATTGTAAGAACACAAAATATACATTCCTAAAAACTCACAATCTCCTTATACCAAGAAAAGTTTCGAAACATCAAGCCTTAAACCAATAGGACAATACTTAGATGCATTTGATTTAATACTTTTCTAATAAACTAACAGGATTCGAAAAGTCCACAACTTACAATTAACATGCTTATAAATCTGACCTAAGTGATAAACATGCTTGAATATCAATCAAAAATACAAAATCAACACTCAAACTACTCGACATGTTCATAAGGTCCAAACTAAGTATCATGTACTCTTGACTTAGATCAAACACATTAAAACCGAAATATCCATTATGTAAACCTTAAAGAACAAAACTATATAATTCATAATAAAGTCCTAAACATGATCCTAGCATTAAATCCAAAAATCATGAGGCAAAAGTTTCACAAAAACTCAAGTAATCTGAAAACTTCATCATTTTGCCATAACCGAAACTTTTTATGCAAAACATGCTTTCAATAATTATTCAAACCAACTCTCTTAACAACTAAACAAAAGTATTAGAATCATCATATAAGAATGCTAACATGCTTTTGATCAACTAATAGAATTTATAAAAACATGCTAGCATTTCATCATATCAATATCAAGTCCTAAATTTAACAAAAATACATCAAAACATCAAAGCCCCACAATACCATCCAAATTGTCGCCCAGTATGACCTCTGTGTGTTTAAACCCTTTTTCACCAATCAATACTCTAGGAAAAATCACATATAATACATCAATGGAAACTAGAATCAAAGAGGAAGAAGTAATATGAAGGTTGTTCTTGAGAATCTACTTAGAAAGACTTCGCAAAATTCAAGCAAGATTGGGCAAAAACACTGCAAGATACCTCCACTCGAGCTCTCTCCAAGAAAGTGAAATAAAAGCAACAAGAACTTGAAGGGGATGGAATGGAATGGACAACCTTTGATGGGGTTTTTTCAGTCAAAACCAAGGGCAAAACCGTGGGTAATGGGCCATGGTATTTAGCCTTGGAAGATGTCATGTGATGGGGGTTTTAAGGTGACTATTTGACTTCCATCAACTACTTTGGGCTGACAATGACATAAAAAGTACACATAGGGCAATGGGGGAAACTTCCTCAATAAGCCATGCTGTGGACCTTAATGGGCCTAAATTGATTGAGGCTCATTTAGGGTTTAAAGAGGATTTGGTTTGGGGTTTTGGTTTTCAACAAACCCAATGTGATAACCCAGACTTAGCCAAGTCCATGTCTATTAATTTTATTATGATTAGTTTAACCCACTTAGTCATCTTTCCAAATTTTGGTTTGCAAAGTGTATAGTAAGCATCAAAGGCTTTGTTATCTTAGAGAAGAGGGCACCCAAGCCCACTAGGAGGCCCATCATGGGCTAGTGTGAATTGGCTAGCAAGGGCATAGGGTTTAGGAAAAACCCTAACTAGGATTTTGCATAGGTGGCATCCACATGGAAGAGGGAAGGATCTTGTTTAGCACAAGTGATGCCACATGGCCAACATGCAAGTCAACACGCTGAGTACATTGAACCTAGACATAAAAATAGAAAAAGGGAGAGAGAGAAAAAAAGGTTTTGGAACCCTAAGGGCCACACGCCACACACACATGCACTTGTATGAATTCCTAGAAGATGCATTGATTTGGGGCACCTAGGGAATATGCAAAACAAGAGGCACAATATCCTAAGGGACTGTATGGATTTGGCCAAAGGAGGAAACCAACAATCTTTTGCTACTTGTCGAAAGCATGAAAGTTCCAAGGAGTTGGCATGTGAGATAGTGCATGGGGAAGCTCAAAGGGTAGAGGCACAACCCATGAAGACTAGGGTTTCAGCAAGGGAAATGCAATTCTCCATGTGTCACATATGCATTCCGGATGGGGGATTCTAGAAGGATCCAATGATGAGAAGTGGAAGAGGCACCTTGGGACAAGGTAAAACCAAGTCCCTATATTCGGCCACCCACACACGCACCCCACACCCACATGCCACATATTATTTACCTAAGGAACCAACACCCACACACCACCCAAGCCTAGAGAAAATGAAAGGTTGCCTAGGGAACCCACATGTACACACTACTCAAGCCTAGGGAAGAGGAAGAGGCTTTGTGGGAAATGAGGAGTTCCGCCAACCCCACACACATGCAACTTGCCAAGTGGCAAGCATGCACATGTTCATCCTCCCAAGGATGATTAAGGGTTTATGTTTTGACCTTTTTGCCATCGAATACATTGAACCTAGACACATGAGGAAAGGTACATTTGGAAGCTAGGGTTTCGGATGGAGGGGTTCACGCCACTTGTCTATGAGGCTTTTGGTTTTCCCAACACAACTCAATCATAAGGAAGATGAAGGGATTTTCGGCCATGGTGCCACATGGCACACATGCATGAGTCTTTTGTTGTTTCAAGGAATGAGGGGATGTCTATAAAATGGGAGGGGCCGAAGGGTGAAGGGTCTTTTTAGACAATTTTGGATTCCCACTCTTATGTCACTTCTCCTCCCACACGGCTACACCATTCTCTCACCTTTTCTCACAATTTCTCTCCAACCAAATGCCATACACCTACCTGCCACCTTCATCCAACCAATCTTACTAGTAACGAAGGAAGTGGTGACTCCATCCAAGAGGAAGGACATGACGCACGATAAGAGCCATACGCCCATCCTCATCCACACACACGGCCAACTTGAGTAAAGAAGGTGATCCATGCTTTCTTTTGCACATGGACACTCAGGATAGGGCTAAGATTCTTCTCAAAGGAAGAACCGATCCACCCATAGCATTATACACGTGAGCATGTGTTTTTGGAAAGGGAGAAGGCCACGACCACCCTCTTGAGTTTGAATTAGGATCCTTTTCTCTATNGGACAATTTTGGATTCCCACTCTTATGTCACTTCTCCTCCCACACGGCTACACCATTCTCTCACCTTTTCTCACCATTTCTCTCCAACCAAATGCCATACACCTACCTGCCACCTTCATCCAACCAATCTTACTAGTAACGAAGGAAGTGGTGACTCCATCCAAGAGGAAGGACACGCACGATAAGAGCCATACGCCCATCCTCATCCACACACACGGCCAACTTGAGTAAAGAAGGTGATCCATGCTTTCTTTTGCACATGGACACTCAGGATAGGGCTAAGATTCTTCTCAAAGGAAGAACCGATCCACCCATAGCATTATACACGTGAGCATGTGTTTTTGGAAAGGGAGAAGGCCACGACCACCCTCTTGAGTTTGAATTAGGATCCTTTTCTCTATAGAGTTCGGCCATATGAGCGAAGTCCGAGTGCATGAGGAACCTATCTAGCCTTGAAAATGAGTTCATGAGCCATGCGGGAGTCAACCCTAGACACAACATACTCACACATGCATCCACTCGAGTTAGGGTTTTTCATGTGTTCTCGTCTAATGTTGTTTAATGTATTTTCAGCCTGCTATTTGTTAACTCATCAGATTTTCTATAAGTAGACTCTCAACCTACTTTGGATAATGTTTGTATATGCTACGTGAATGTTGCATTTCTTGTTGCTATCATATGTACTCGTTGTTTGATGATAATCTCTTGATTGTAATCAAATTCCCTTGATGATCTTGCCATGCTTGCGTTTTTATGATATTTTCATATATGCTTGGAGATACTACTTCAAGTTGCTGAGTATAACATGTTTTTGTAATTCTAAATGATTTGGCCATGTCTATATGTATGTGCTCGAGTTTAAACATTGATTCTGTCTTTTTGGCATATGTGTTGAGTGTTTTGCCTAAGTTGTGAACTGAATATTCAAATGTTCTAATATATGCAAGTTGTAATCCAAGATGTTTAAAGTTTGATTACATGACTTAAGGCATTCACACGTTCACATGATCCATGACAAGAAAAGTGTTACAAGTCTCATGTCACATGCATTTGGGTTGCAAATTGTTTTTAAAAAAATGAGTCTATACATGTTTTATCATGACACCAAATGATAAGATGGAGGAATGTCATAGTGAAACTCCTCTGTCTACTCTCGAATATTTAAATTGGAATGGAAGCCTCTAGGTTGACAAATAACCGCCGGCAAACCTCGAATGGATCCTTGTGGAAAGGATACAGGAGCGAGGTAGCTCCTAAATCAAGTGGGTGAAACGCATTAAAAATACGATGAAGGAGAAATATGCGAACTGCCATATCATATTGTATAAGCGGTGAAGGCGAAATATGCAAACTTCCACATAAGTTAAAAGATTATGACGTAGTTACCACGGTCAAGTAGGTCATTGGATCAGATGGTGCATGACAAGATAGTTATCAGTCCAAAACAGATTGTAGCTCAAGCCTTGTCTTTGCATGAATTTGCTCAGGATCAGATGTAGTCACTGCAATCAAATCTAAAGTATTATTGCAGATGGCAGCCACCTCCTTCTGGTTTGGTTAAACTCAATGTAGATGGCGCCATATTCTCAGACCAATAGAGGGCAGGAGTGGGGGCAATTCTAAGATACCAGAATGGTGATGTTTTATTTGCTATTAGTATGAAAGACCAAAATGTTGTTGAGCCTGAGGCAGTGGAACTCCTTGCAATGCTTAAAGGTTTACAATTCTATTTGCAAAGAGGGATTACTCAAGTAGTCCTTGAGAGTGACTGTTTGATGATGATCAAGGTTATTCAAGATGAAATAGTTGCTTCTTTCTCAATTTTATTTCATGGGCTGCAGGAAACCAATAATCTTATGAGAAGGTTTAACTTATGTTCTGTCCAACATGTCCTTAGATTAGATAATGAGGCTACACATGGGTTGGCTCGTTATGCTTGGCATGTAGATAATGTTGTTATGTCGGAGGATGTGATTCCTATGCCTATATCCCAAATTGTTTGGGTTTATAAGGCTTCCTTGTAAGTCCTTGATTCTATAATGAAATTTCTTACTATCAAAAAAAAAAAAAAGTAGGCCGTTGGATGATACGGTAACTAGCGGGGAACCAACGGTGCATAGGGAGCCATGAGATATCCACCTATATGTTATAAGATATGAACAAGGCAATTAGCTCAAAGATAGGTATATGTATACTTGATCAATATGAAAATATGGAAATGATGTTTTATTTGTTTTAAAAGGTCAAAGTTGCATAAGCCAAGTTTTCTGTCAAGTACATGTCCATGCATTCATTTTATGATTTGCTTATATATGCCTATGTTATCTATTGTATGTTGTGTATTTACTTATTGAAAATTCTCAAAATCTCACTTTGGTAGTTTCTACTACCATTCCCAACCCGGATGGTAGAAGTTGTTATAGGATAGGAAGAGACCAACTATGGGGAAGCGCAAAAGGCCAGCACCCCAGATTGTCAAAGAGGCCTTAGNCTAAAAGGTCAAAGTTGCATAAGCCAAGTTTTCTGTCAAGTACATGTCCATGCATTCATTTTATGATTTGCTTATATATGCCTATGTTATCTATTGTATGTTGTGTATTTACTTATTGAAAATTCTCAAAATCTCACTTTGGTAGTTTTTACTACCATTCCCAACCCGGATGGTAGAAGTTGTTATAGGATAGGAAGAGACCAACTATGGGGAAGCGCAAAAGGCCAGCACCCCAGATTGTCAAAGAGGCCTTAGAGAGTACTGAGAGCTCATCGGAGCCATCCATATGGAAAGGCTTGAAGCCACTGACCAGTTTATTATGGACGTGTTGTAGCTCTTTAAGGAGCTAAAGAGGATACTGAACAAGGACAAGGCAGAATAAGGACGACCTTGTAGGGATTTTTTTTTAGAGGGATCGTAGAACTTGTAGTCAAAAATGAAAAAGAGGATTATGGTTTATCGCGGAGGTCCCTTTATTTTGGGAGATTTCAAAAACAATATCTATTTTGGGAGTGACTTGAACAAAAATAAAATCATTTTGGGATATATAGCTTATGGTAACATGTCATTTGTTTGAATTGCTTTAAATTTTACTTAGATTTACATGAATATTTTCGCTACGATTTATTTTATACTGCTAGAATATAATAGGTACATTGCATCTTATCTATCATGTACGGGGGTATGTAACCTTGAGTTATATGTCCCGATGCTTTCGTCGCCGTCCAATCCCAAGCGGAGGCTGGGTGTCACACCCAAATCCAAATTTTCTTGGTGCAATAAACTTAGCAAGATACAAAAGAATAAAAGAGGGTGTAATGACATGCATTTGAGTGGTTAATAGCATGTGAAAATGATTTAATGAAGTGATTAATCACTAAGCTAAAATTGGCCAAAAATAAAGTTCAAGAAACCATTTAGGGTTTTCGCTTCTGCCATGGTTTTAGGGTTTCAATTAGATCTCAAGGGTTTGGAGTTTCACTAGGGTTAAAACCCTATTTGGTTTGAAATAAAGTGTTTGGTTGGATGGAATAGTGTTTGGCTTAGGTAACATGATTACAATGCTTGATTTTCCTTTATTTCCTTCACATTTTCATCTAACCGTTCCTCTAAGTGCCAAGTGTCCTATACTATTTACCAAGCGTCATTGAGATTTGAAAACTGACTAGACTGGCTGCCACATGGCTCAATCATAGATGTTACCATTCACTCCGAAAAAGGCAAAAATAAACATGCACCATAAAATCCTAAATAATCATACGAATCTAGTTGTGCAATTCGTTTCACAAAATTTGACTCCTAAGTGACCCAAAGAAATGAAAAAGCATTTCTGAGTAGTTATCGTCTAGAAATGAAAATCGTATTATTGTGCAGTAAAAACATAAGTAATCATCTAAGACTTAAGAAGCAAACCGTTTCTCAATCTAATCCTCCTAAGTGCCTTAAATAAATAAAACAACGTTTCTGATGGCATGGCAGGTAAGAAACTGACTATATTGACAGAGTAAAATTTAAACAATTACTAGAATCGGAAAACCTTTTCAGGTTTTCACTAAATTTCTAAAGTCTAAAAAAATTTATCTGCTGAATTTATGGTGGGCTGTTACATCCTCTACTCCTAAAAATTGATTTCTTCCTTGAAATCTATGTGCGTAAATAAAATAACTACTATCAAATAAAGAGAAGATGTTGCTCACCAAGTCTACTATCCATCACTGGACATATAGTCACTAGTCGATGCGAGTGAGGGTGAGTCGAGGTCTACTGATGGTATGCTGGCACATATAATAAAGCATGTCATCATCAAAATTGTAAATCATGTAATCGAAATGCCCAAGTTCAATATGTTGTTCAACCTCTTCGTCATTGTTGTCTGGTATGTGACCCTGAACGAGTATTCATGCTAGATGAGTAGATGACATTGATGATCCTGACATCTCAGGCTCATGATCGGCTGCTGCAGCATGCCCCTCAGCTGCTCAACTAGACTAAGCTCCATCTCGTGACATCCTCGCCCTAAAGCTATCTTGATCCATCCATGTTGTCAGGCGAAGAGGTGGATAACGCTCCTCATAAGGCAAAACCTTCCTCTCATAGCATACCCATTTCCTATCTAGGTCCATCACGTGAGTGAGATGGTGCTCTAAATGCTCCATCTCCTACAAATAGGTAGCGATCTGCCTATCCAACTCGATAAGTCGCCTCCTATGGCATTCCTCTCTCATCTCTCACACTCGCTGTGCAGAAAGGGTCAACTTTCTCACATTCATGCACTCTCATGCCATGGAAACTGCAAAAAGATAAAGTCAAAGATGGAAACCAAATCACAACACAACCAAACAGAGGTTTAGACAAATTTGAGATGAAACATTTACTTTATTTGATGTCCAAACAAATGAAGTACAATGACTAACTGATGCAATGGAACCCGTACAAAAGTGAATGCAAAAATTGACTGGGCCCTAATCACAAATAAAGACAAAGACTTGACTAAGATTCAAACCGATGAGGGTACTTGGCTTTCATGTCAATTTCTTTCTCCCAAGTTGCTTCCTGAACATTATGATTTTCCAAAGTACTTTTGACCAGTAGAATCTTACAGTTATGCAATTCCTTTTCTCTCCAATCAATGATATGCATTGGTTTTTCCTCATAGGTTAGGTTGGATTGCAAAGGTATACACTCAAGGTCTACAACTGCTAGTGTCTAATTCCCGAAACTCTTTTTCAATGAAGACACATGGAATACATTATAGATTCCATGGAACTCAGTTGGTAACTCTAGACGGTACGCAACTGCTGCCACTTTCTCTAACATCTCAATAGGTCCTAGGTATTTCGGACTTAACTTCCCCTTAACACATCGATTCACTCCGCTTATAGGATATTTTCACATAAACCCAATCTTTGACTTCAAATTCTATATTTCTTTTATTGTCGGGGTAGCTCTTTTTTCGACTCTATCCTATCTTCATCCTCTCTTTTGATTGGTAGGACTTGATCTGTTATCTTTTGTAGGACTTTTGGCCCAATCACCTTATTCTCCCCAACTTCGTCCCAATATAATGGGAATCTACACTTCCTTCCATGCAAAGCTTTATAGGGTACAATTTGAATGGTGAACTGAAAGTTGTTGTCGTAAGCCAACTCTACCAAAGGTAGCTACTTCTCCAAATTTCTTTCATGNGCCCCCTAAGTATAGATCAGATCCATCAGACGAGAAACTCAATTCCGCACTACTGCTGAGTCGTCGGACTTATCCACCAAGGGATTCATGGAATTTCTGTGGATTGCGTTGGAGGAAATCTACCAAAGCTAGGCAGATAGATAGACTCCTTTCCCACTGCTAAGAGGCATAAGAAAGTGAGAGAGTTACCTAGGGAATGCGCATAGGAAGAAGAATGTTTTTACTTGGGGGAGAGTAAGGGTCACGTATGGGGAAGGGGAAGAGACACCATGGGGAAGCGAAAAGATGCTCATGGGGAAAATAGAGAAGGGACGGCACTTTGAGGGACTCCACATGCCACCGCCACTTGGCATGCATGCAACACCCACTTTCTTGGGAAGATGAAGAGGTTTTAAGGTAAATTACATATAGGATTCATTGAACCTAGATGTTGGACAGGAGCTTAGAGGGATTAGGGTTTCGACCAAGGGAAGAAAAAGAAGAGCCACACCACATGTCTAACATGCATTGGCTCTTGATTGACCAATTGGCCTCAAGGAGGTAGGCTATATAAACTATAAAGACCACATGCCATATAACCACACTTTTTGTTCTTGTTCATTTTCTGATTTCTAAGGCATTCTCTCTACTCTATTTCTCTCACTCCATTTAGAGGATTCTCCAAGTCCAGACATCATTTTTCCAAACTTTCCTTCCAACCAAACAACGACCATACACTCGCTACATTCAAGGGAAGGCCACGGCTTTATGAGAAATTCCACAGTAAGAACATTACACTTCGATTCCTTTCTTCTCACAATCACACACAGCTATTCCAAGGTGTAGGAGATCTCAAAGTGAGTTTAAGATTTTGAAGAACACACTGACACACAAGGTTTCAATGGGCTATTTCATCTTTGAAATGACCTAAGGTTTCCAAGGAAGGGAGACCAAAAGTCTGATGGTCCAAATCCTCAAACCAATCAGCTTTATCACTTGCACATCTATTACAATTTCGTGACCTAGCAAGGGTTGAGAAAACTCAAAGGTTTCATCTTCTAAAAACCTATGGACTGAATATTTGAAAGGGCCACTTTGGGAAAAATGACCAACCCTAGTTGTCCCTTGATACATGCACACACGGATTATGGCTAAATCCTTGTTCTAACAAGTTGTATTGTCCATTACAGCTTGGTGGCATTTTCTTTGAAGAACTTTTGTAAGTAAACCCTCAACCTATTTTTGATTAACATATGTATATACTTGTGTCAATCTTTCTTCTTGTTTGATACTGTGTATATTTGTTATTTCATAATGTTGTGAATAAATTATCTTGTTGTGAGTTGTACAAGAACATNTTACTTGGGGGAGAGTAAGGGTCACGTATGGGGAAGGGGAAGAGACACCATGGGGAAGCGAAAAGATGCTCATGGGGAAAATAGAGAAGGGACGGCACTTTGAAGGACTCCACATGCCACCGCCACTTGGCATGCATGCAACACCCACTTTCTTGGGAAGATGAAGAGGTTTTAAGGTAAATTACATATAGGATTCATTGAACCTAGATGTTGGACAGGAGCTTAGAGGGATTAGGGTTTCGACCAAGGGAAGAAAAAGAAGAGCCACACCACATGTCTAACATGCATTGGCTCTTGATTGACCAATTGGCCTTAAGGAGGTAGGCTATATAAACTATAAAGACCACATGCCATATAACCACACTTTTTGTTCTTGTTCATTTTCTGATTTCTAAGGCATTCTCTCTACTCTATTTCTCTCACTCCATTTAGAGGATTCTCCAAGTCCAGACATCATTTTTCCAAACTTTCCTTCCAACCAAACAACGACCATACACTGGCTACATTCAAGGGAAGGCCACGGCTTTATGAGAAATTCCACAGTAAGAACATTACACTTCGATTCCTTTCTTCTCACAATCACACACAGCTATTCCAAGGTGTAGGAGATCTCAAAGTGAGTTTAAGATTTTGAAGAACACACTGACACACAAGGTTTCAATGGGCTATTTCATCTTTGAAATGACCTAAGGTTTCCAAGGAAGGGAGACCAAAAGTCTGATGGTCCAAATCCTCAAACCAATCAGCTTTATCACTTGCACATCTATTACAATTTCGTGACCTAGCAAGGGTTGAGAAAACTCAAAGGTTTCATCTTCTAAAAACCTATGGACTGAATATTTGAAAGGGCCACTTTGGGAAAAATGACCAACCCTAGTTGTCCCTTGATACATGCACACACGGATTATGGCTAAATCCTTGTTCTAACAAGTTGTATTGTCCATTACAGCTTGGTGGCATTTTCTTTGAAGAACTTTTGTAAGTAAACCCTCAACCTATTTTTGATTAACATATGTATATACTTGTGTCAATCTTTCTTCTTGTTTGATACTGTGTATATTTGTTATTTCATAATGTTGTGAATAAATTATCTTGTTGTGAGTTGTACAAGAACATCCCATGACAACATGTTTTGGTTTGCATGATGATACACCATGATTTGAAGTGATTAGGGTTTTAACTAGAGATTAGGGTTTCAGCTTGTGTGATAGTTTGTCATGTTTTCATGATTTGGATTATGTAATTATCTCTGCCATGATCTATAGTCCATTGTAGTTCGGATTTGGTCCATGATTAAAAAGAATTTCACATGCTAATAAACCCTATAAGTTTCGGCCAAGCATCTTTGTGTATGTTTCATTTAAGCGTTTTGATGCTTTATTTGTAATATATTTCAGATATTACCTATGTATCATGTTATGCTCATATGTTACCATACAATGAAACCGAATGTGATAAGTTTGTTCATGCATACACGACATTTCATAAGTCACATGTCTTATGTAAGGAAAAGCACGTCTTAAGTCTCATGTCACATGCATTTAAGTAAATGATAGAACGAAAAAAATGTTCTAGTGGAACTCTTCTGTTCACTCTAGAGTGCTTAAGAATGGAGTGGTAACCCCTAGGTCAACAAAGAACCATCGGTGTGCCTCAAATGGATCTTTTTGAAAAGGATGTCGGAGCGAGGTAGCATCTCACACTAGTGGGTACCTTGACTAAAGCAAAGTTAATGGCTAAGTTAAGCTACTTTGATGAGAGGCTGGCATCCAAAAGGTGGTGAAAACTGCGGGCTATACAGCCTATGGTTTTAGGCTACCATTGGCCTAGTGAGGGCTAGTGGTTTTGAGTGACTTTTTTTATTTGCATCAAGTCACTAATTAGGGGTATCAACTCATTCATAGGGTGGCATTGGGTGGAGGAAGAAGCTTGCTCAAGAAGCTTGGGCTTGGCGGTAGTTTTGATGGGCCAAAAGTGGGGTCACCTATTTCATTCTGAAAGTTAAGTTGAACCATTCATATAACAAAAGTAGGGTCCCAAAACATGGACCCTCTTAAACCTCAAAAGATAAGCACTTAGTGCAGGTTACAAGATTCTGATCCTTATCATTTACTTCCCAAGATCTCCACGATCTAGTCCAATAGTGTCGAATTGACTTCCATAAAATGGTTAGTTAATACAAAGCAATTCTCCAAGTTAAGAAAGTCTTCACAGTATGGCATCCATTGGGGCTCAGGATTTCGCCGCAAAATTCCTTCAGTACTGCTTACTAGATGTATGATAATATCTATATAGCAATCAATCAGCCAAAAAGGATCATGTACAGTAAACTCAGTGTCAACCAGCTCTAGCCACACCACTATTTGCCTATCCAGTTAGGTTCCATTGGTCCCTATCACAACTTCTACTATTTCGTAAGAAATGTTAGTTGGGACTATCACAATGAGATTTAAAAACCTCAGAAAGTAAAACTCATCAACTACCAACAGTATAAATAAGCATGCATGACATGTATGCTTGATGAACATGGACTCACTTATGAAAACATGACTTAGAAACATCAAAACTTGACATGAACGTGACATGCTTGCTTGCTTAGACATAAGAGGTTCATTCTTGTTCTTGCTTGTTTCATAAAGGTCTTATCTCATGAGATTACCATGATATCTTATCTCGTGAGCCTTCCACGATATCTAATCTCTTGGGGTCATCATGATATCTTAATCTTGTCTCACGGAATTACCATGATAGCTTAATCTTATCCCAGGGGATTACCATGATATCTTATCAATTCATGCTTGACTCATAAAAAGTTTTCATGGCATGCTTGTATGCTTCAAGACATGACAATCATGACAGGTGACCAATATTCATGATTGATGCTTGTAATGATATGGTATGGCGTGGACATATCAAATAAATACGCCTAAAATAAAACATGGATATATTGCATGATTCTTACCACCTTGCATACATAAGCATACTAAATCCATGTAAATTTACCAAAACTCCAAAAATTACATTCATCATGTAAATTTCATCTCTTAAATCTAAATATGGACTTATAATTTTTAAAACTAAACCCAAATATGAGAACTCCTCTAGGCCGATTCACTCCTAGGCTAAAATCCATGATTTTCCTACTACTTGGCCATTTAACACATTAACATGCTTAAACTAAATATTACAACTCTCAAAAGTCATATTCTTCGTTTTAAAATCATGCTAGGACACTAAATCATATATTTCATAAGAACTTAAACTCAAGACTTCAAGGAAAAGACCAAAACATCAAGACTAGGTCATATAAAATCAAATATTGATGTTCTTGGTCTAACACTTTCATATTAACTCCAAAGACTCCAAAAGTCCACAAATAACACTTCTAACATTTTCATCAATCAATCTAGGTGATATCATGCTTGAATAACTTCAAAACCCACAAACTACAACAACTTGGAATCGACTTGCATGGAAATCCTTAAAACCGAATATGCATGCTTTTGGACTTGAATCACAGTGACTAGATCCTTGATTCTCATGCAATAAGTCCTTAAATAATGCAACCATATACCTTATATTCAAGTTCTAACTTGATCTAAGCATCAAATCTAGCATGTCATGGCAAATAATCCATCAAAATAATCATCAAACCTAGGGGCCTCTATATCATGCTTAAAATCAAACTCCCAAGGTTCATCAACAATCATCCAAACGCAACCCTTCCACCATTAACACCAACTTTCATCCAACAAATCTCCAAGAAAAATTAATCAAAACACTCCCAAGTAAACTAGACTCATTACTTTAAAAAAATATACAAGATTTGAGCTAATGAAAATAACTTATAAAAGGTTGGAGCTCAAGAACACAAGTTGTCCAGAATTTTCCCCTCTAGCTCCCTCTCAATTTTCTCTCTAGGAAAGGAATGAAAAAGTGTGTGTTAGAGAAAGGGAAGGTTTCATGAGGCTTAAGGGGAGAGGGTGTTGGCTAACTTGATGTGGGTGTGGTGTGACCAATTGATGGAGGGTTGCTTGAGTCTTTGGACAAAATCCTTGGTGGGTGAGACTTGAACCTTGACCGATTGAGTGGTGATGGGAGTGGTTGGCTTGCTTGAGTGGTTGGACAAAATCCATGGTGGGTGAGACTTGAACCTTGACCGATTGAGTGGTGATGGGAGTGGTTGGCTTGCTTAGGTGTGATGGCCACTATTTGGGGCTGAAAGTGAGGTAAAATGGCAGCCAAGGCATGGTCTTGTAAAAGGGTGGAAGCTTGTGGAAGAAGTGAGGCTAACCGAACAGCACTCCATTTGGGGTTTCATTGAGGTTTCGGTTAGGGTTTATTTCAATCCTAATATTTATGGTTAAATGCAATTCCCAAGGTGCAAGAGAGTGGATGAGGGTATAAGATAGTGTACTTGAGTGGATAGTTGCTTGTAGAAGAGCTTTAAAACCAAGTGGGAATTACATGATCAAAACAAGTGACATTTAAGGTTTCGAAAACTTTTGAGGTTCCGGTTACCCTAATCATTTAGGATTTCGGTTTCCTCATACTTTGGGGTTTCATTAGGGTTGAAACCCTATTTTGGTTGGCCATATAGTATTTGGTTGGATGGAATAGTGAATGTTTTAAGAGACATGATAACAAGACTTGATTCACACTCCATCACTTACACGTCCTACCTGAATCGGGACATCCTACATGGCAATTTGACAGTTGTTTGAAATAGATGCTTCATGGTGCTCTCATGAAGAGTTACTATTCATCCAAAAATTTGAAACTTTTTATTGAACCATAAAATCCTAAATATTCATACAAGTATAATGGTGCAATTCGTTTCGTAAAATAATACTCCTAAGTGCCTCCATTAAATAAAAAAAATACAATTTCGTCACCATAGTGGGTAGGGAGTCGAATACACTGATTGACTAAAACCTAATTGATCACCTGATTTGTGAAATCCCATAAAGTTCATGATGTTTCTCGAGATTTCAAGACGTAATTAAGGTCTAAAGAAATTCTTCTATCAAATTTCTTTCAGGTCATTATAGATCATCTATCATAGGCAATAGGTACCTATTCTTAATGGTCACCTTGTTCAACTCTCGATAGTCAATACACATCCTAAGGGTTCCATATTTCTTCTTCACAAATAGTATCGGGGCTCCCCAAGGTGAAGTACTGGGTCTAATGATTTTACCAATAACTCCTGCAATTGATTCTTCAATTCCTTCAACTTTGTTGGGTCCATCCTATAGGGTGCCCTATGAACTGGAACAGTCCCTAGTTCTAAATCAATTGCGAACCAATTTCCATGGCAAGGGCATCTTTGAACTCAACTTCCAGGAATTCTCTTACCATCAGTATGTCCTCCACTTCCTTAAGTGTCTCTTTTCTCAAGTTCAGGTGTACTAGGTAGACCTCAACCCCATTTATCAACATTTTCTTAGCTTGTAATGAGGTGATAACTTCTGGCAGGGTACAAATTGCTTCCTCTAAAGATCCTAGCTTCCATTCCCGGTACCTGAAAGGTTACCATCCTCGAATGACAATTTATACTCTCAAACTGCTTAAAAAAACCAATCCATCCCCAAAATAATGTCAAATCCTAGCATACTGAACCTGATTACATTGACCTCTAAAGGAACCCCCTTATTTCTAATGAACATCTTTTAACTACCTTGGTACGAAATACCATTTCTCCATTCGGTAGAGCCACCATGACTCCCTGGCTCATTGGTTGTGTCCAAAGGCCATCCATCCTAACCAACGTGAAAGATGCAAACGACTGAGAAGCTCTCGAGTAGAATAAAGCCCTTGTGTAAACTTACGATAATAATCACCACTACTTACTACAGGTCAAGGATTCCTATTAAAGAAGCTAATTGAGGTGAGTAATAACCTCATACCTATGATGACGCCAGCTTCTTGTGCTTCTATGGCGTCCTCATCAGCTTCTCTTGTATACCCTGGCTTGCATATGTTGTCGTAGACCTGCACATCCTCCTCTTAGCATCGTTCGCTACACTAGATGTGACACCCTGACTCCTACGTACAAAAACGCAAGAACCGTGAAGTCGGGATGATGACAACACAGGTCACGCATCCCAACGATAAGTGCTCAAGTGTGTGCAACGTGCAACAAGAGCACCATAAAAGTCACAGCGGATAAATTAAATAAGTCAACTAAGTATCAGAATTGTTTAATACAAATATCCAAAATAAATATCCATTAAAAAGTTATACAGTTATCCATTAAAAATATAATAAAAGCCAAATACATACACGAGTGGGAAACAAATCTCATAATCCAAAACAAAAGCAACCACATGTCACCTCCTCCAGGGAGCCGATCCCTCAAGCTCCACATCCTCATATATATCAAAATCTACGATACCATAAAACGGTACCGCAGGTAAGTAGTAATCCAAACAACCTACGAGATAAAAGTGCATTAATGCAACCAACATGCATGCATATGATGAAATATGCCTTAGCCTCAAAACATAATTTTTTCCAAAAATAAATATTTTCCAACACACGCCAAAATCTCATTTTGGCCCAAAAATATAATTCGTCATTTTTTAAGAAAATGATTCAAACAAAAACACTTATCGGACACTGTAGGCAGGAATCATAGGCGGGACTCTACCACCATCCCTACCTAATGCACCGTAGGCGGAAATCACAAGCGAGAGTATACCACAATTCCTGCTTACCACCATCCCTACTGCGTGCATCATAGACAGGAATCGCAAGCAGAACTATGCCACCATCCCTACTTACCACGATCCCCATAGTTCCTTTCCACACAAGGAGTACGTATCAGAGCACTATAGGAGGGAATCACAGGCGGGACTATGCCACCATCCCTACTTACTACCATCCCTACCGCGTGCACCGTAGGTGAGAATCACAGGCATGACTCTACCACCATCCCTACTTACCACCATCCCTACTTACTACCATCCCTACCACGTGCACCGTAGGTGAGAATCACAGGCATGACTCTACCACCATCCCTGCTTACCACCATCTCTACAGTCTTTTTCATTTCTCTAATATAACAATCTAGTTTTCAATAAACACATGAACATGAATGAAATTACACAAACACGAACATGCATGCAAACATTCAATGTATAAGACACAACATCAATATCAAACAACCAACAAATCCCAATATAAACCAATCACACAAACAAATCCACCCTCTAATCCAACCGACCCCTTTATTCCTTAGACTTAGTTTGGCACAACAAATCAATTCACAGTAAATAAACAATTAGTACACAAAAATATATTTAACTCTCATAAAATATTTGAGAAAATACTTACAGTGCTATAAAATAATTTTCGAATGATCACGAAGGTGCAAGAAGATTCAACATAGCAACTGCATAGTGCAAAATGCACTGCGGCCGTGGGTCTCAAAAATCCACTTTTGAACGGGAGCAAACCAAAACTCGAGATTACTAGAGTAGGGCTTAGCGATCTCGGTAAAGCTAGTGGTGGTATCCTTTGGCCATGGGAGGCGATTTAAAGCTAAAAAGTTCAAATTGAAAATGTAAATGAAAGTGCTTCACCGGTGACAGATCGGAGCTGAGGATAGATGCTTTACGTTGCTAGGAGGTCAAGGATGATATGGTAAAGAAATGGTAGCCGAAGGTGGCGCGACGGCGACGCAGGGACACAAGGAACGTCGTGGCTTCAAGCCATGCGTGCGGGTTAACGGCGGCGCGGGAGGGGCTAAGATTGGAGTGAGGTGGTCGCAGGCCGGTGGGGAGAAGATTAGGAGGGGCGGTGTCGACCACGGCGGCGCGCGACGGTGTCGACCACGGCGGCGCGCGGCGGTGCCGACTGGTGGAGGAAGAATAGGACGAAGGAGAGAGAGAGAGAGAGAGAGAGAGAGAGAGAGAGAGAGAGAGAGAGGGGGCTGCACACGGGAGAAGTAGGGGAGGTAGAAGAAAATGAAAGAAAAATGAAAGGGAAAAAGAAAAGAGGAAAAAGAAAAAATGAAGGGAAAGAAATGAGGTCTAATCCTCATAACTTGGGTCACAAAATTGATCCAACGAAAATGATTTCAAAACAATAAATTTAAATAAAACTAATTTAAACACAATGACAAGTAAAATAAAAGAATTAAATCCAACAACACAATAATTTTAAAACCCACAAACAACTAATTTAAATTAATAGAAATTTAAATGCAAAATTATAATTAATATTAATAAAGTATAACAAAATAATTTTCACAACTTAAAAATCATAAAATAAACCAACAAGAAATTCAATAAATTTTAAAACAAGAGAATCAATATTTAAATTAATTAAAATAATCTTTTAGTTAAAATACACTAAAATACGGGGTATCACACTAGAGGTGCTTGTGGACAATCCCTAGCATAATGTCTCGTCTGTCAACATCTATAGCACAATTCCGGGCTTGACAACAGTCCCCTTTGTGAATCCTATGACAAATGTTACATATCGGCATCCTTCCGCCCCCTCGTGAACCTAGAACTACTATCGACCCTATACACCAATTTTTGTGGGGCTTCCAAACTGCTCCCTTCACCTACTACTGTATGTTTCTTCATATTTGGGGATATAGCCAAATAGTTTCAATGTTCCAACTTGGCTATGGACAACTTATGAGCTAATTCTGAAAATTCGTAATCTCTAGACAGGGTACTTGTGTCCTAATGTGGGTTTGCAACTCGTCCTGAAATCATTCTACCCGCATGGCTTCCGTAAAGATGAGGTGAGGGGCAAACCTTCCCAACTCCATAAATCTGTGGCATACTGTTCCACCGTCATATTTCCTTGGACCAAGGTAGCAAAGTCTTTTGACCTCTGCTTCTTTATAATCTCTAAGCAATACCAGTCATCAAATTCTTTCTTGAACCTTTCCCACAAAATCCTTCTCATGGCTCCTAATTCCATGCTAAGAAGTTGCCTCTAGGTATCATACCACAGAGTTGCTTCTCTGTGGAGTAGGTAGCTCGCATATAGCACCTTCTAATCCTTGGTATATCCACACACTTCAAACAATCTCTCTATGTCAAATATCCACCTTTCCACCCTCACCTGTCCCTCGTTTCCAAAGAATTACAGGTAGCGATGAGCCAGAAATCGCTTTTACATAGATCCCCTTCATTCCTCTCTAGGGGATCTTATCAACTGAACCTGCATGTGAAGGGAACACATCTCATATTGTTGTTCCAACATATCCAACATTTTGTTTAGCGCTCTAGCTAGTTCCCCATCCCTTCTTTCGCTAGATGATCCTCCCTCATGACCACACAACGTTCGCTCTCCTTCCGGAACTATCGGTTGTAGCATCGTTACATCCTGTCACATAACCGAAACCTATTACATGCTATCACACCTCATTCTCCTAAGTACAGTTCAAGCTTAACACTAGGATTTTCAGCCTATCATACTATATCAATTCTTCTTTTTTTTTTTTACTATCCTATACTTCTAAGACTTACTGTAACATACGGATCCCCAAATTAGAGCATTAAAATAATGTCTATTTATTTAATTTTAGTCTAGTTATTATTCAACATTATTATTATTATTATTTATCAAATATTATTAGTATTGTTTAAAGTATAAATGTAGTTAATTTATCAATTTAGGTTTTTCTAAAGTTTGAATCCGTTAATCGAGTCCCATTAAAATTTACTACCTAACTTTTATCTTCCTCTCAAGCTCCCCTTCCTGTTACAGACTGAACATAGACTCCCATACTTGATCAAACTCCGTCATTCTTTCCTCTTTTATCGGTGATCATGGCCGATCTTTAATCTACGGCAATCACAAATACAATTCCAACCAAACGCGTCGAAGACCCAATCCCGTCTATATACGTTCCTCTCTGTTAGGGTTCCGACAGGTTGGAACTAAGAGGAACTGAAGAAGAGGCTTGAAGGAACTGTCAGGTGAAGAAGTACAAGGCTGTAAGAAGAAGTGAAGGTTAAAAGGGCAAGAGGCGACGTCGTTAAAGATAGAAGGAAGTTAATAAACAAGGCAGGTTGGCATACGCACCGTTTTTAGTGTTAATGAATTAGAGGTGCTGCGCACCGTTTTAGTGGGTCTGGTAGTAAGTTGTAAACGCAGCGTTTGGTATTGATACCAAACGGTGCGTTTGTCTGTCTTTCCTTATGTCTGCTGTCAAGGTCAGTTTAGTTTTTCTAAAGTTTATTCTCAATTCTGTTAGAGGGGTCAGGTCTTAAGGCAAGAGAATGGAAGTGGGAACGAACCTTTTGGACTATTGAGTATTCTGTTAGAGTAAATTGTAAGGAGGTTTGGGAGCCCTCGAAGCACTCCCGTAGCTATCAAGTTGAATTCTATTTCCAGCTTATTTTCATACACTTGGCGTGCAACCTATTACAGCATAGCAACTTTCATTCCACCATTATCATCTTCTTCCTGATACTCAACAGCACATATCCATCCTAATATCCACCACTGTCCAGCACACAAACAAGCCTAATATCTACAACAATCAAGGTTCCTAACAGTGGTATCAGCATTCACCGATCCTATGGCAGAAAATACTAGATCCAAGCAGCAACAACATGAGGAATTACAGCAACAAGTACTGGAAATTAGACAACAGAATGAGCAAAACCAACAAACAATGAGGAACTTCCAGACTAATTTCGACACACTCAATGACATGATGCGCACAATCGTTCAGCAAAACCAACAACAACATCAGCACCAGCATCTACAACAAAATCAGCAACATCAACACCAGTAACACAATTAGCACCAACTGCAGTATGAAGACCAAGAACCACATGAACCGAGAAGAGGCAATTTCAGAGGCGTGCGCTTAGACTTTCCACATTTTCAAGGGGACAATCCAGCTTCATAGATTTTCAAAGCACACCAGTATTTTGAATTTCATCAGACTCCCTTACCACATCGCATGCTCATGGCGTCCTACCACATGGAAGGGGAGGCTCTTGTGTGGTACCAATAGTCTTTTGAAAGGGGTCATTTCCAGGACTGGGACACATTCACCAGATCTATGATCCTCCGCTTTGGGCCAACGTCTTACGATAGTCCAATGGAGGCACTAACTCGACTGAAGCAGTCCAGTTCTATTACAGCTTACACAGCACAGTTTGAATCACTGGCCAATCGGCTGAAGGGCCTTTCTGATGAGCACAAGCTGTGTTGTTTTCTAAGCGGGTTGAAAGATGAAATCCTCCTTCCAATTAAAATGTTTAATCCTGTCAATATGAATACAGCATATGGATTAGCACGAATACAAGAGGAATACCTCTGTAGTGTTAAAAAATCCAGCAAGCATACAGGGGAGAAGTCTACTGAAATTGTTGGGGGTTTTTCCCGCGGGTCTTACTCGAGTAGCAGTAACAATAATTGGTCTGGCCCTACCGGTGCCACCAGACCAGCTCTCTCATCTCAGATGGATGAAAAATGGAAGAAGGGCCTGTGTTACCACTGCGATGAGAAGTGGAATCCAAGCCATAGGTGCAGAAAACCGAGGGTTTATTTTATCCAAGCCGATGAGGAAGACATAGAAGAGAAGGAGGACAGCCCTACAAAGGTTGATGAAGAAGTGGACGAGGACACTAAGGCTGATGACAAGGTAGAGGTTCCTGAAATTTCTTTGGCTGCAATTGCTGGCACTCCGACAGTAAGTACAATGAGGCTGGTGGGTAGTATCAAGGGCAAGAAATTGGTAATTCTAGTGGACTCAGGCAGCTCTCATAACTTCATCGATTCAACCTTGGTTCCAAAGCTGAAGTTAGCAGTGGACACTTCCATTGCATTAAGGGTCAAGGTAGCAAATGGGCAGGGCCTCAAGAGTGGGGGACTGTGCACTAATGTGAATTTGAAGGTGCAAGGTACTTCGTTTAAACCCTCTCTTTATTTACTCGATCTAGCGGGGTGTGATGTTGTCTTAGGAGTCCAATGGTTGGTAACCTTGGGTCCCATTACTTGGGATTTCTCTAAATTACTGATGAGTTTTAAAAATGGGGGAAAAGTGACTGAGTTACAAGGGTTAAGGCTGAAACCATCAGTGGTGGATGCTGGCCACAAGATGCTTAAAGGCAAGGGTATTTTGTTACAAATTATGGCTGTGGAGGGGGAAGTGGAAGAGCAGAAAATTCTGCATGGTGATGTGGCCCAGGTCCTAGAAGAATTTCAAGGGGTTTTTAATGAACCCAAGGGGCTCCCACCAACTCGTCACCATGATCACAAAATAATTCTCAAGGAGGGTACCCAGCCCACTGCTAATAGACCCTATCGGTACCCTTACTACCAAAAAACAGAAATAGAAAAAATAGTGGCTGAGCTCTTGAAATCAGGGGTGGTACGACCTAGCTCCAGCCCTTTTTCTTCTCCTGTTTTGCTGGTCTGCAAGGCATATGGTAGTTGGAGACTCTGTGTGGACTATAGAGCATTAAACAAGGAGACGGTGAAGGCAAAATTCCCAATTCCGGTGAATGATGAACTGTTGGATGAATTATTTGGCTCGGTTATTTTTTCTAAGCTCGATTTAAGGTCGGGTTACCACCAAGTAAGGGTAGTTGAGGAAGATATACCCAAAACAGCGTTTCGCACTCATGAGGGGCATTAAGAATTTTTGGTAATGCCCTTTGGCCTAACTAATGCCCCGGCCACCTTCCAAGGTTTAATGAATGATGTCTTTAAGCCTTTTCTAAGGAAATTTGTGCTTGTTTTTTTTGACGATATCTTGATCTATAGCAAGAGTCAAGCTGAACATTTAGAGCATCTAAGTAAGGTTATATCCTTGCTGCAGCAAAACAATTTATATGCCAAAAGATCTAAGTGTAAATTTGCTGTTGGGGAAATTTATTATTTGGGTCATGTGATTAATGCGGATGGGGTGATGGCGAATGCTTCGAAAGTGGATGCCATGTTAGAATGGCCTGAACCCAAGAATGTGAAGTCTCTAAGGGGATTCCTAGGGTTAACGGGGTATTATCGGAAGTTCATCCGCAATTACGGGAGTATTGCAGCTCCTCTCACTGATTTGTTGAAGAAAAATGCTTTCTCATGGTGTGAGGAGGCAAGGAAGGCGTTTACAGCCTTGAAACAGGCCGTTGCACACCCTCCTGTTTTAAGGTTACCAGATTTCAGCAAGCCCTTTATTATTGAGTGTGATGCTAGTGGAATCGGGCTGGGAGCAGTTTTAATGCAGATGGGGCAGCCTATTTCTTATCTAAGTAAGGCCATTAAGGGTAAGGCCCTACTTTTATCAACCTATGGGAAAGAATTACTAGCCCTTGTGATGGCTGTTCAAAAATGGAGGTCTTTCCTCCTTGGTCAGTCCTAATTATTTAGGACTGACCAACAGGCCCTTAAGTTTTTACTTGAACAGCGGGTGGGAACTGAGATGCAGCACAAGTGGGTGGCAAAATTAATGGGCTATCAATTTTCTATTGAATACAAAAGAGGGAAGGAAAACAGAGTGGCCGATGCACTCTCAAGGAGAATGGAGGATTCAAACAGGGCTGAATGTGCAGCTATACTCTCTTTCCCTACTCCTTCATGGCTAGAGGAATTAAAAAGGAGCTACCAAGAGTCTAGCGAGCTGGTGGAATAATTGGGCCAGCTCCAGTCAAACCAGAATGTACCTAAGGGAGTCTCATTAAGGCAAGGAGTGATCCTCAAGAAAGGAAGAATCCTGTCGGCTGGAAATTCTAATTTTAAAAGGAAGGTACTGCAGTTTGTTCATGACAACCCCCAAGCAGGCCACTCAGGGTACTTGAAAACATATAAAAGGGCTAAACTGGATTTCTATTGGAAGGGCATGAAGAAGGACATCAAGAAGCTAGTAAGGGAATGTGATACCTGCCAAGCTATGAAGAATGAGACTATACAACCTGCTGGGTTGCTCCAACCACTCCCCATTCCCAATCAGCCTTGGACTGATATATCACTTGATTTTGTGGAGGGTCTACCAGTTTCAAAAGGGTACAGTGTGATATTAGTGGTGGTTGACCGTCTATCTAAATACGGGCATTTCATACCCTTGGCCCATCCCTATACAGCTCAGCTAGTAGCAGAGGAGTTTATGAAAAATATTTTTAAACTCCATGGGGCCCCTAGATCTGTGGTGTCAGATAGAGATCCCATTTTTCTGAGCAATTTTTGGAAGGCTATTTTTACTGCACAGGGGTCTTCACTTGACTTCAGCTCGGCTTATCATCCTCAATCAGATGGCCAAACTGAAGCCGTGAACAAATGTGTGGAAGGTTACTTACGCTGTTATACAAGCTCTAAGCCTAAGGGTTGGTCTTACTGGCTTCCAATGGCCGAATGGTGGTATAATACCACCTACCATTCTGCGACAAAAATGACTCCCTATCAAGCTGTCTATGGCTATCCTCCACCCTCTCTTATGGCCTACATCCCGGGTACAGTTACAAATGAATCAGCAGATCAATTTCTCAACAACAGGGATCAGATTATAAACTTGCTAAAACAAAACTTAACAGAAGCCCAACACAGGATGAAGTATTATGCAGATCGACAGAGAACCGAGCGGGTATTTGGAAAAGGAGACTGGGTTTACTTGAAGCTTCAACCATATCGTCAAAAGACCTTAGCTTTGAGGCGAAATCTAAAGTTGTCCCCCAGGTTCTATGGGCCCTTCCAGGTGGAGGAGAAGGTTGGATCTGTGGCCTATCGACTGAAGCTACCCGATTCGTCAAAGATACACCCAACGTTTCACGTTTCCTGTCTGAAAAGGAAACTGGGTTCACAGGTTCCCATCCTCCCGAATCTTCCACCCACCGATTCGTCTGGAGAGATTCAGCCAGAGCCAGAGCTAATTTTGGACCAAAGGGTGAAGCGACAAGGAAACCGAGCTGTGACTGAGGTATTGGTTAAATGGAATGGGTTTTCGACGGAAGAAAGTAGCTGGGAGATCTTGTGGAAGCTTCGAGACCTTTATCCACACCTTGTGGACAAGGTTTTGTGAAGAGGGAGAGAATGTTAGGGTTCCGACAGGTTGGAACTAAGAGGAACTGAAGAAGAGGCTTGAAGGAACTGTTGGGTGAAGAAGTACAAGGCTGTAAGAAGAAGTGAAGGTTAAAAGGGCAAGAGACGACGTCGTTAAAGATAGAAGGAAGTTAATAAACAAGGCAGGTTGGCATACGCACCGTTTTTAGTGTTAATGAATTAAAGGTGCTGCGCACCGTTTTAGTGGGTCTGGTAGTAAGTTGTAAACGCAGCGTTTGGTATTGATACCAAACGGTGCGTTTGTCTGTCTTTCCTTATGTCTGCTGTCAAGGTCAGTTTAGTTTTTCTAAAGTTTATTCTCAATTCTGTTAGAGGGGTCAGGTCTTAAGGCAAGAGAATGGAAGTGGGAACGAACCTTTTGGACTATTGAGTATTCTGTTAGAGTAAATTGTAAGGAGGTTTGGGAGCCCTCGAAGCACTCCCGTAGCTATCAAGTTGAATTCTATTTCCAGCTTATTTTCATACACTTGGCGTGCAACCTGTTACAGCATAGCAACTTTCATTCCACCATTATCACCTTCTTCCTGATACTCAACAGCACATATCCATCCTAATATCCACCACTGTCCAGCACACAAACAAGCCTAATATCTACAACAATCAAGGTTCCTAACACTCCCTCGCAAAACTCACAACAATCAGATTCTCGAAATACCATACACTTTCTTCTTCAAACCGATACTCACAAAATCTCAACCAAGCCACTCCACCATCGACCACAAGGAACGTCAAATCCACAAGATCAACCTCCTCTCTCGGTAAGGCTCTCTTTATTCCTACCCTTTTTTTCCCTTTTGCAGCCGCTAGATATGAGACCTCTCTCTCCCTCTCTCACAGTTTCCTCTCATGGCTTCTCTTCTTCTCGGTTTCTCCGTTCCTCCAGACCTCCGCTGTTTCTTTGCAAAATAAAAGGAGCCGTCAGTTATGATTTGTGGAAAAAGTGAAGATCATTGTTATGCATAAGCCTACACACCACATATCAATGTGTTTTATAATTTTTTTTAATTTTATTTTAATTTTTTTTATTTTACTCTTCTTGAAATATTTATATTTTTTTATTCATCATCCATATAATACATATTTAATAAGAAAAACAAATAAAAAAAATTATGGTGTGTGGTGTGTAAGCTGATGTAAAGATTAATTCAAAATTTAATTGTAAACAATTTTGTATATTAATATATTTATTTATTCAATATGATTAGTTAAAAAGTAAATTTTATTAAAAATAAAATTAATTTAAATTTAAAATATAAAAACAACAATATTAATATACAAGTTAATACATAAACTTACTTGAATATAGCAAAACTCATAACTTATTATCATGGATAGTTTGTTTTGATATTTACAGAACCTGTCATCTAAAAGTTGAGTCATATCGTTATTCTTTTAAAAGGAAATTTTATATATTATATTATCATTTTATTTTTATTTTATTAAATAAAATGTGGTATATTTATTGTTATTAAATAATTATTTATTAGATATTTATTTATTATTTAATAATAATAAATATACTATATATTACGTAATATAATTAAAATAAGATGAAAACGTTATGTATAGCATTATTTTTTTCAAATATAAAGTTGCTTTTAAGTCTTTAGCCCTTGTCAGTATACTCATAGGCACCTTTTCAGTATTTACAAAAGTTGCCACTAAAAAGCTGGCCGTGTAACCCTCCTAATTGCCACTAAAAAGCTAGCCATATTAAACTTTTTAATATGTTTTTCCACCAAAAATGACCCTAATTATTTTCGGATGGGCTGACTAGCATACGCCTTGTTTTAATTTGGGTTAGTTAAGTCAGCCACCTTTTTTTAATTATTTAATTGGGCTTAATTAATATTATATGATTTATGATGCTTTAGCTCCACGAAAGATTTAACTCTTATAGAACTTAAAATGAGAAGGCTAGATTATTAGGAAAAACAGATACGTTGTGTTTGGTTATTGAACTAAATTTAACTTATCTTAATTCATTTTAAACAAATTATTGATGAGACTCATTATTTTTTTGAATTTTTCATAAAAAATTTTAATTCATCTTAATCTAGTTCATACATTTCAAATTAAAAAATTAAACCATCTCAACTTAAAAAAGTTAATTCTATCTCAATGAGACCCACAAAATTTTACTATTTACAACACAATTCAACTCATCTCAACATCCAAACGTAACTAATTTCATAGCTAAATTCCTACATATATATTTAATTAGAAATTTACATAGATCGCATATTTTTATAGGTATTCAGTTTCGATCTAGAAATATTAGATTTAGCGCTACGAGATAAGTAGCTTGATCATAAATTAAGATTAGTATATGTTAGCTAGTTATATATATTTTTATTAAAGCCAGTTTCTTTCAAAGCCAATGTTTACGCACCACGCATGTTATGATATTTGCAAACACGACATTCATTATATTTCATTCCGCATATTATAGTTATGTATGTATTATGCATCTCATACACCTTATGTTGCATAAGACACATAAGCTATCTTAAATTCAAGTTCAAGTGCAAGATAATATTAAATCAGTATAACCAGATGGTCATTCAGATGCATGGTACCAATGCGATTTCAAGGTGGGTGTGCAAACCACGGACTCAAGCTTGGTCCACCGTAGTACGTCAAAATACTGCACGGTCAGCCTCCTTTACTGTAGCAAGAGAAGTTAGTGCATAACCTTGCACACATAGTTAAGTGTTTTGGCCAGCCAGATAAGTCAGAGAAATCAAACCAGTCAGTTAATTTAGATAAATTAGTCATATGCATGGCATAAGCATCAGTATGAATTATCATGATTTTAAGTTCTCAGCACAAAATATTTTATGAAAAATCTTATGTTAAATATTTTTACGTTATAATGGGTTCTTACTGAGTCATAGACTCATTTTAATTTCTTTTATGCTTTTAAACCACCCCAAGTAAGCATGATGATAAGAACGATCAGGCAGGCCAGGCTTAGATTGAGCAATTGACTAAATTCCAGACTTTATAGAATAAGCTATTTTTATGACAAAAATTTTATTAAGTTTATTTTATTTAATATTGTTTGGAGACATGTTTTTATTAAATAAATATTTTTAAGAAATAAATGTAAATTTTTATTTTATTAGAGAAATGAGATCTCTTGCTGGGATATTTTTATGAAAACATGTGACATCTCCAGCCTACAGGAATGGGGTGTTACACTTACTCAGAGTCACGCATAAACACGCGCTTTGATACCAAGTTGGGATGCCTTGTTCCTCATGAAAAACTAGGTGAGGATATGTGGTGCCAAGGATGTTGGCCAATTAGTCAACACCTCAGAAAATAATAATAATAATAATAATAATAATAATAGGTGTGTAATAATCCAGAAAGAAGTACACTTGTAAGATATATAATTTGTGAGGTCACTGTGAAATTGAAACATAACACGTTGCGGTGACAACATTGACAATACTATACCAGAATACTAGACTTCATGAGAAAAGGGCTTCTCACCCTTCATTAACCTCAATAAATTACATCATCCTGAGTATATAAAGTTAGTTTCCATAATGTGGCAAACTGATTACAAATAAGCACTTGGCTTAGTACTATACATCCTACAAAAGGCACAATATAGTTACAGTAGGTACTGGTGCTAAGGCAGGTCCTAGTCCCGTTAATCAAGACTCTCTCAGGCATCATGCTAGGGTCAGTACCTGCATCAAAGTCTATGGTCCTGAGAACAAAACTATAGGTAAGTTAGGCTGCTATGACAAGACTGCTAATGAGAGATAATGCCACTAAAGATGCTATGAAAACTTTTCATGTAAATACTGGAAGAACAAGTATATATGCATGGAGAGGAACCACCCCCACTCTTAAAGCTACGTGCATCCTCAAAACCTAGCAAGGAATCACCCTCTCGAGATGTTTCTCTCTCTTTATACAAAATAGATAAAAAATAATAATAAATAAATAAATAACACATTAATAATATTATGGTGAGGAGTAACCATTTCCATATAAGTAGAAAACTTATAAAAACCAGCATCTGGCCTATTTCAGACAAAAATATTCTTCAACACACAGGTGCTCATCACATAGACATTTACACACTCTCACCACACTGGCACACACATAGAGATACTTGTTGCACTGGGATTCTACTCTACCCGACCAACCAACTCGAAGACACCAGCACATAATATGCCGAAGGATCCCACATTCCGATTATCAGGTGAGGCCAAATACGACTTTGTTCCACCCCACTCCCCACAAGACATTCTCCTTCTCGTGTGATGTATGGGGTAACGCTTTTCATAATGGTCCCGAGGAATTCTCCGTCCCATACCATGAATAGAGACTCACTACCGACTG
>QEOT01003188.1:323800-397664 GCA_003123785.1 Pterocarya stenoptera
CTGTGTGAGTGGTGTGAATTATTCCTTCTGTCCCGTGATGTTTCCAAATCCCCACATCCGTTGCCCGCAATAGCTCAAACTTCCATGCCTAGAGTAACATGTACCAATGGGTGGATCTAGACAAGATTGTGGGAAGAAGAGGTGAGAGACTAGGGTTTCGGTAACCTAAAAATCCTAGCATGCCAGCCATGACAAAGGGGAACCAGATTTTGACACTTGTCATACACGAAGAGGGATATGAAGAGTTTCTAGAAGAAAACAATCATGAGGCACCTAGGGAAGACAAGGGATCATTCGGCCAATGCACCCACTCAATAACCATCCACGTTTTTCATGCCACTTGTCAAAGCCATGTGAGTTCCAAGAAGATTTGCATAGGAAAGTGGCGCATGGGGGAGCTCAAGAGGCTAAGGCACATTCCACCAAGAGATTATTAAGGTTTCAGTTTCAAGAGAGGTTCATGCCTACCTAAGGGGTTCCAACCACCATTTTGCCAAGTATCGTTCATGTAAGGGACTTTCTAGAAGATGGATATGATTGGAATTGAAAGAGGCGCATGGGATAAAACAAAACCCTAGTCAGTAGGTTTCGGCCACCACACCACTTTGCCTCACACATGCCACATCTCACTCACTTGGAAATTCTAGAAGAAGGGTCATGGGGAAGAGGAGAGGATGCCCAGGAAATGTGCACTACATGCCACCCCAAGTATCTAGAGAAGAGGATAGGTCATGTGGGAAATTGAGATGGCCAGCCAACCAACACACACACCCACACTCCCTTGCCATTTGGCAAGCATGCACATGCCCACTCTCTCAAAGAATGATTAGGATTTTTGTGAAAAGACCCTTAAGCCCCAAAGGTTCATTGAACCTGGACACAAAGGAGGCACACAAAGAGGCATTAGGGCAAGCCTTACAAGCCACTTGTCAAGACACCTTTGAGATCCTAAGGAAAATAAAGATATGGGAAGATGAAGAAAGGGATTTGGCCAAATGATGAAGGGCAAGCCACATGGCGCCTATGCATGAATTTCATCCATTTTCAAGGTGAAGTGTGAGAGGGAATTAGAGGGGCATGCAAAAGGATAGGGGCCAACAGTTAAAAGGCCTTTTGGATGCCATTTTGTTCAAGCTTTGCATTATTTTCTTCTCCCACACGCCTAAGACAACTTTCTCTCTATTTTCTCTCCAAACAATACCATCTCCCACTCTCTCTTCTCTTAGTCACGAGCAAGGAAGAAACTTGGAGCCACATTGCACGGTACCACTCTAACCCTCACTACTCACAAGTCATGCACACACACAAGGGTGATGGAGTCGCTAGGATTTTGGATCCAAGGAAGGCCACCACCATCATGCCCAATGTTCTATCTTTTCTTTTGAGAAGTTCTTGCGGGGAAAACTAGGATTTTCTCAAGGGGGAGGCCGAAACTAGAGATGAAGATCTCTAACTCGTTTCTAAGGAGTCTCAGCCACCATGCATGATATGCACCTCACCATGCTCACATGCACACGCCCAAGACCTTGCCAAGGTCAAGTGGGAAAAACACGACCACCCTTAACCAAGGATCTCTAGGTTGAATGCTTGGAGTGTCACCATAAGCAAAAAGAAGCCCTAGCATGACCACCCACGTTGGATTTAGATTATATCTTCTTGTTTCTAATATTTTGAACAAACACTTTTTTACAACTTGCTTGATCACGTTTCACTGCTGGATTTTTGTAAGTAGACTCAACCTACTTTGGATAATATTTGTATATGTCATGTGAACTTTGCACTCATATGTGCTATTAGATGAACTCATTGATTGATAATAATCTCTTGCTATGTGATACCTTATAATCGGATTTGGATGATGTTCTTGTTATGTCTACTTGTTCATGATGTTTTCGGGTATGATTAGAAATATTGGTTCAAGTTGTTTGCTATAACATGTTTTTGTAAGTCTCAAATGATTCAACCATGCTTATGTTTTCGAGTTTAAGATTTTGCTCTTCTACTTTGATATGTCTCAAATGCTATTGTCTATGTTTGTGAACTAAGTGTTCAATTGTTCTAATATTTTTAAGCCATAACATGAGATGTTCAATGTTGTGTCATATGGTTACATGATTCTCGGCATTTACATGTTCTCATGATGCATAAGAAGAAAAGTGCCATAAGTTCATGTCACATGCATTTGGATTGCATACTATTTTTCAACGAAAAGAGTCTGTTCATGTTTTATCACGACCCCAAATGTTAGGACGAGGAAATATCCTGGTGGAACTCCTCTGTCCACTCTGAAGTGCGTAAATTGGATTGGTAGCCCCTGGGTTGACAAAGTACCGTCGGCAGGCCTCAAATGGATCTTTGTGGAAAGGATACTAGAGCAAGGTAGAACCTAAAGCTAGTGGGTGCTACATGTGTTACCATTGTCAAGTGGCTCGTTGGATGATAATGTAGTAAGGACTGTGACGTAGTCACCATTGTCAAGTGGGTCGTTAGATGATGCAATAACTAGTGGGGAACCAACTGTGCATAGGGGAGCCGTGAGGTGTCCCAACTACATGTTACAAGAAGTGAACAAGGCAATGAGTTAAAGATGTGTTATATGTATATTGTTCAATGTGCAAAATGAAAAAAAGATGTTTTATTGAAAAGTCAACGCATGTTTGTAAAAGTCAAATTCTATGAATTAAGTTTTGTGTCAAGTACATGTCCTTGCATTCATTTCATGGTTTGCCTTTATATGTTTATGTTATTTGTTGTATGTTGTCTGTTTACTTATTGAGATTTTTTGAGATCTCATCGTGGTAGTTTTCACTACCATTCCTAACCCATAATGGTAGAAGTTGTGGTAGGTACTCAGGACCCTAAGCAGGATGAATGAGATTAATGACCTAGTCGAGGACAAGTATACTTTTGAGGCCCGCTACGATTTTGTTATTGTTTGCTTAAGGACTACTTCACGATACCTTAAGGACATCCAAGATACTCTGAATAATGACTATGACTCATCAAGGTCGTCCGAGCATGAGGATGCCCTCTCCTTAGGAGATTGTATGGATTTTTTAACGAGCTATCTGAGACAAATATGAGAGTATACGGTAGAAGCCCAAAGGGTTGCTCAAAGTTTGGAAATTCAACAACCCAAATCACCTCAAAGGAAAGGAGTCTTTTTATGTATCTCAAGCGAAGGAACGCTTGGAGTTTTACTGGTTACAATTTAAAACCCTCCTGTATTTTGGGATGTTCAAACAATGAAATCTTTTTGGGATATTTCATTTTTCTAGTACCATGATATTTTGCAAATTGCTTTAAATCTTACTTAGATTTACATGAATTTTCACTGCGACTTATTGCATACTGCTCGAATTACAATAGGTGCATTGCATCTTAATTATCATGTACGAGGGTATGTAGCCTTGAGTTACATGTCCCAATGCTTTAGTCACCGTCCAATCTCAAGCGGGAGTTGGGGGTATCACATACTACTTTACTTTGGAGGTGTCGAGACCTCGTTAGGGTGTTGTGGACTTGGAGGGGTTCACTGAGAAGGTGGCCCTATACCCCATGATGTTCTTGAACAGGTTGTGGCTCCCTTTCCGACCCCATTCTGGATATTCTGGTGCAACTTCATCCCAACGCTTGGAGGATACTAATGTCTTGCTGTGTTGTTTGGCGCAGGGTGTTGTGTGATGGGGGTGAAGAATATCCTGACCTGGCAACTTGGGAGTTTTTTCATACCCACCAGATTCAGGTTCATGAGGGAAATGTGTGTAGTTTCAGGTCCAGGCCTAAGTTAGGATGGCCTGCCTTGAACAATGGTTCTCCTACATGAAGGATTGGTTCAAGAAGTTCTTTTTCGTGTCTGGAGGAGGTTGGGAGTTTCTCGCCAGAGAAGCATCCCATGAAGAGTTCCTAGTTCGAGCCCTGTGGGGGGTTGTCCCAGGCAACAAGGGGTTCACGAAAAATTTATCCACCCGAGAGTGAGCTTACAAAGGGAGAGTTTATGCCTGGGTAGAACGGCACCAGGAGTGGGTGTGGAGTGAGGCCTTCCTGACAAGACTGAACATTGCATAGTTTGTGCTCATGTCGGATCGGTCAGGGGTTTCTAGCCGTAACTTTATGAGGGAGGCCTTCGATTTTTGTGGTGAGAAGAGGCTCCGCAGTTTTCCAGCAGAGGATAGGGGAAAAGAGCCTACTTCGAAGCCACATGGGGATCATTGGCCTCTAACAGTAGCCCAAGGGGCGAGGGGCATCCTCTCAACTGGAAAGTTTGAGCCAACCTTTACATGTTCCACCTGTTGTCTCGGCATGGATGTTGCCCCAACCAATGTAGTGGATGGAATGTAGGAAGGGGATAGATGTACAAAGTGACCCGTCCTTGCCAAATGGTGTCCAAGTTCTTATGGAGCAAAAAAAAATCCAGTTTCATAGCAATGATGGGGCTCGACCGCCCCTCTTCATGCTCACAGATCATTTCGACACAACCTCGGGCTCCAGCTCTTACCACGTTAGGCGATCAGGATCAGCCCACAGCATTAGGTCATACAGAGCAGGAACTTGACATGAGCTTCTTTGCGACCTTTCTAGATCCCATTCTAGTAGGTTTAGTCGCAATCAGCCTCCCTTTTGAGGGCGTCGAAAGGACAACTTCAGTCACAGCTACGGCCGAGTTGTCTAGGGAATCGATTAGGGGAGATTGCCCTTCTCATTCCCTTCTATCAATGGCATTTGGAGGTGTGACGCCCACTTTTAGCGCGAATTTGGATAGGGGAGCAGCTTCCTCGCTCCCTCCCCTTTTCAACACCTAGTTCAGGGCAAGGGGAGTTCAAGAGGAGGCAGAAGTAGGTGTTTCAACTAAGTGTCTCGTTGATGATGGTACATCGGGATCTTTGAAAGGTGATGTTAATGTCGAGAACATATCAGAGCCTTTGGTGGATGAGGGAGCTGGAAAGGGGGCTGTGGAATCCCTTGCTGTAGAGGAGCCAGCTTTGAGAGACATGCAGGTCCCCCTAATGATGCATCCTTCGACCCCACCGAGCGCGCCGGTTGGGCTAGTGTGCATCCCTCGAGAAGGAGGACAAGGCGATGTGCGGGGCTTCTGGGGCCTGTTCAAGAAGCGACACCGATCGGGCTGAAGTTGTTAGTGAAATAGCTAGCCAGCTCAGAGGACTCATATCTCCGGTATGCTCCCTTCATGGGCCTTCTCTAGTCTGTCTGCTTTAGCTTTGTGTTTGTCTTATGGTGTTGCTACTTATGTGCCCCACGGAATCGATCATCTGGTGGCTTGGGTTGTTGATGGGAGGGTCGACTTGGAATAGGAGGTCTGCAGGCTGTGGGCTTTTGCGATCCAGGCCCACAAGAAGGTTCTCTAGGCTTGGATAGAGTGGGACAGTACGGTGGAGGCCTTCATTGACGTCTTTCGAAAGTGGCGCATGGAAGAGAGGGAGAGTTGGCTAAGAAAGATGAGGATAAACCGCTATTGTCTGGAGGCTAAGCTGCTCAAAGAGGAGCATGATGCCACTCGGGAGAAGCTGTCCCACTAGGACATCGAGTTGGCGGAGTTAAGTGAGTGCTACCAGAAGCACGAAGAAGTTGTTCAAAAGATCGACCAATCATACATGGCCTGGAAGAGCAACGTACGCTTGAGCTGGACGAGCAAAGGTGGCTTGAGTATGAAGTCAGGTCTCGGGATGATTGATTGCAAGACTTAACGACTGAATGGGGAAGAGATTGGATCTCGAGTCAAAGAACTAGTGACCCTAAGATCTGAGTTGGGCTCAAACAAGAGCGAGATCGTCACCCATGACCTTTAGGTTTATTCCCTGAAAGCCGAGTTAACCTCCTCTCAAGGAGACCTCATGCAAATCTCTCCTCAGTTAGCAGTTGTTAGGGTTGTTCACAACAGGGCCTAGGGCCATGGTTACTTGGAGATTCGAGACTTTGCTCTTGAGAACCCTGAGGCCAACCTTCTTGAACTCGACTTGAAAAGATTGTATTTCGACAATGTTGTTCTGGTGCCATTCAAATGGCACCTAAATTCTCACTATTTGTAATTTGGCCCCAAGTTTCGCTAAATTTCTCAAAAATTTATATTTTCCATGTTCTAAAACCATCTATGCCATTAGAACTGCAAGGATCAATCCACAACTATGCCTGAACCCATTAACCTGTGGCATGCATCTTTGTGAGCCTATTTGTAATCTCAAGTCTATAACCTCTATGGAAGCATGTGTGCTCAAAATTATCAAGTGGAAACATCTTTGTGGCATGCTTTTTTTTTTTTTTTTAATAGGAAAAAAACTTCATTTCATAGTTGAAACAAACCATAAACAGATTACAAAAACTATTTATCAATTCAAGTAACATTTTCAACAAAAGAAGGTGCACTCTGCCACCAAATTTGCATGTCAGTAGCACTCCATGCATGTCTTGCAAGTTGATGTGCAGCTTCATTTGCTAATCTTTCACATGTAGCTTGCATTCCATAAAGCCTTGCATTAGCCTTCTAACTTCTTGCACCAGTGTTCTTTCAAGAGTAAAAGTCTCAGTTCCACTATTAACCTCTTCAATCATCAACAAGCAATCACTTTCAAGGATGAGATTATCAATTTCCATGTTCACACAAACCTGTAAACCTCTGAACATTGTCAATACCTATATGCTTCCTGGTTCACATACCTCACATTCTACTTTACTGACTGCCATTAACACTTCCCCACTCAAATCTCTTAAGATAGCCCCTACACCTGCTTTCTTCTGATCAAAGAACAATGCCCCATCTACATTTGGTTTTAAGAAACCAGTTGGTGGGGGAGACCACTTATAAACCACTTTCTAGTATCCCTTCTGCATCTGCAACTTTGGCTCAATTTTATACTCTGTGAGAGAGCAAAACCAATTACATATTGTGGAGGTAAGCAAATCTGGTCATGCACTATCTTGTTTCGCCTAAACCAAAAGCCCCATGCCATTAACACAAACTCTGCTAAGTCTTTAGAGGAGCCATATTCTTTAATATCCATTGCCACATGCATAAAAGGCCTGTGATGATCAACCTATTGTAAGGCAGGAAACTTCTTCACCCAATAATCATAAATGAACAGCTAGAAAAGGAAGGCATGGGGTAAATCTTCCAACTGGTTTTTATAGAAATAGCATTGGCCATCCACATTGATCTTTTTACTAATCAGATTAACTATTGTAGGTAAACCCTCCTTACAAGTTCTCCAAGCAAAGATTTTGACCTTATGGGGAACTTTCAATTTCGAAAGAGCAATCCAAAATGATTTCAAATTGGCCACAGTCGAGGTTTCACCCCTATTAGGATTATAGCAGGTCTTAAAGAATCTATAAGCACTAGTCACACTGAAGATACCACTTTTCTCCTGCTCCCATATCCATTTATCAGTTGCATTGGAAGGACTTGGATGCAGCTTCAAGATGTCCTCTACAATTTTTGGATTGAAGAGAGTTCTCTCCTTATGTACATTCCACCATTTAGTGCTGTTATCAATCAAACTAGCTACTTTTCCATCCAGTGATGCCAACTCCCCACTACGCTGCAGACTTCCCCTAGCCAACTCATCTTCTAGCCTTTGAATTCCAGGAATCCATGAATCCCTCAGAATATGTATAGAGTAGCCATCTCCAACACTCCATTTGCCTCTTTTATGTAAGAAAGTTGTTGCTTCCCAGATCTCTTTTCAAGCATAAAAGGGATTCATACCAAGAGTGGCATCCAACAGATTTCCTTTAGGGAAGTATTTGACACTATAGAATTTATGAAAAAGACAGTCCTTATCTTGGAACAGCCTCCATCCTTGCTTTGCCAAGAATGCCATATTGAAATTCCCTAACCTCTTGAACCTCAATCCTCCATAGTACTTAGAATAACCCAATGCACTTTCCTCTCCTCTTGCTTTTAACCCCACCAAAATCTAGCCATCATTCTCTCAAGATCAGTACATAGCTTGCTAGGGAGTTTAAAGCAACTCATAGCATATGATGGTATAGCCAAATCTACCGCCTTTATCAAAATTTCCCTCCCTCCATGAGAAAACATATATTCTTTCCAGCTTTGTAATTTCAACCATACTTTGTGCTTGATATCAGCAAAAGATGGATTTTTTTACTTTCCAACCATAGGAGGGAGACCCAAGTATCTCTCATACTATTGTGTACCCCACAAGTCCATGATTTCCTTCTGTTTGTCCTCACTGACATTTCTGCTAAATACCATAGAAGTTTTCTCCTTATTTATTTGTTGTCCTAAAGCATCATCATCTTGTTTCAGCAGAACTTGTAATCTTCGATTAGTATCCACATTTGTTGCACAGAATATAACACTATCATCTAAAAAGAGGAGATGATTTAATCTTAGAGCCCCTCAACAAATTTGTATACTTGTTACAACTTGTGAAACTGCAGCATCCTTCAACAAACTTACTAGACCCTCAGTACACATTAGAAACAAATATGGTGAGAGGGGATCCCCTTGCCTCAAACCCCTTGTGGGCATAATATGACTAGTAGGAGTACCATTGATAAGAACTGAGAAAGAAGCACTTTTCATACACCTCATCAAAAGCTTAACCACCTTTGAATGAAACCCCAATGTTCTCATCATAGTCTCAAGAAAGCCCCATTCCACCGTATCATATGCTCTACTCATCCCAAGCTTTAGGGACATAAAACCTTTCTTTCCAACCTTTTTCTTCCTCAAATAATGAAGCACCTCATATGCCACAAATACATTATCAGTTATTAACCTTCCAGGCACAAAAGCACTTTGAGAATCTGATATAACATAAGGCAAGATTGTTTTAAGTCTATTGGCTATAGCTTTAGACATTAACTTATACACCACATTACAGAAACTAATTGGCCTAAAGTCATTAACTTTCAAAGGACTACTTTTCTTTGGAACTAGAGTAATGAAAATGTGGTTAACAACCAAAGGGATATTGCATGTATTGAGAGCTTTTAAAGTAGAGGTAACTGATTTACCAATGTCAGGCCAAAAATTTTGAAAGAACACAGGTGGCATACCATCTGGGCCATGAGCTTTCATTGGATGCATATGCTTCAAAGCCTTCTCCACTTCTTCTTCAGTATAAGGCTTGGTGAGCTCCACACTCATTGAGTTAGAGACCATCCTATCCATTTTTTCTAGAATATAAGCTTCATCACGAGTGCCTGTAGCTGTAAAAAGTGAAGAAAGAAGTTAATGATAAGCTTATCACACTGCTCCCCCTCATGCCAAGTTCAATTATCATCTTGCAGCTACAAAATACTATTTTTTTTTTTTCCTTTGGGAAGCTTTTGCATGGAAGAATTTTGTATTTTGATCCCCCTTAGCTAACCACAAAGGTCTTGACCTCTGCCTCCACATAACCTCCTCCCTCTCCAACCACTTTTGAACTTCCTCAGAAGCTAAAGAAACCCCTTCCTTATCTAGCCCCATTGGATCCCTTTTCTATTCAAACTTGAGCCTTTTCTTTGCCTCTTGTAACCTCACATGGACTTTACCAAATTTTTTCTTATTCCACTGGAATAACTTTGAGCCATAGCCAGATATTCTATCCATCACCCCTTGCAGACAACATTGAGAGTTATCCATCCTCCATGTATCAGTCACAATCTTAGAGCAGTCATCATCACCAAGCCACATAGCCTCAAACCTGAAGGGCTTATTCCAACCCCTCCTTTTTGAGACACCTTCCAACTCTAGCCAGAGAGGTAGATGGTCTGAGTTGGCTCTATAGCCATGCATCATAAAGGCCTTCTCATACAACTGGCACCATGACAGGTTTCCAACAAACTTATCCAATCTTTTAGAAATAGTAGCAGATCCTCCCCTTTTATTATACCAAATATATTTAGGTCCTCTAAAACCCAAATCTTTCAGCTCACAAGCAGCTAACATATTTTGAAAGTCATCCATTTGTTGTTCTGGTGCCATTTGAATTGAGGCTTGATAGCTATTATTGTAAGCAAATTCTATCAAGGGTAACTGCTTTTCCCAATCGTGTGGCGCCCCCAGCCCCTGCTTGGGATTGGATTGTGACTAAAATGCCAGGACATGTAATACAAGGCTACATACTTCTTGTATGTGACAGATTAGATACAATGCACCTATGTATACTAGCACTATGCAATAAATAACGTAGCGAAAAATGTAAAGTTCATATGAAACTAGGCAACGCCTAAAGCAATTGCCTTAGCACATGGTACTGTAAGACTAAGCATAATCCAAACATTATCTTTAACATAACATTCTTATCAAAAGTACCAATGAAATTTATGTTCATTGTCTCCCAAAACATGAGTATCCCAAAAAAAAATATTTTTCTCAAAAAACAAAGGGACCAATCACAAAAAGGCCGTAATGTCTTAGAAATCCAAAACATACTTCCTGGCATAGGAAAGGTGGTCCCTTTTTTTTTTTCTAGACTAGTTGGACTGCTTTCTTTTCTCCAAAATTCGATCTTTGTCCTGATTCCTTATCTCTTCAGCTCGTCAATGAGTTGCAATACCTCAAAAATGAGCCGGTCGGCATTTTCTATCATATCCAACAAAGAGGGCTCCATTGAGCTCTCATTGTTCTTCGGTACTTCCTCGCTAGTCAAGGGTACCGTAGTCCTCTTGTGCTTTACCATGGGGTGATTTTCTAGATCTGTCATAATGTCTACCATTTCGGATGAGAAATGGTAGTGGAAACTACTACAATGAAATTTTAAGAAATCTGAGCAAGTCAACATACAACATATAATAGTTAACATAAGCATACAAGTGGCAAATCGTGGAATGCATACCTGAACATGTGTTAGACATTTGACTTGACCAAAAAAGAACTTGACTTATGCACTTGACCTTTTTCGAAAGACATGTAACAGAGATATTTAGACTTTTTCAAAAAAACATCTTTGACGTCATTTTTGTGTTGATCATTTCATGTCGTATCTTATCATGTGATTCATATCATATCGCGTGATTCGTATCATGTGAGCTCATTGCCTTGTTTTTATAATACATGGTAGACACAACACGGCTCCCCTAAGCACCACGTGTTACTGCTAATTACCGCACCACCAAAGATCCATACACCGTGGTGTATACGTCTTATTCATAATCATTATAACAGGACAATCGTTGAGTTATTTTCCTTAGTCATGGCACCCACTAGCGTTAGGTGCTACCTCGCTTCGGCATCCTTTCCAAAAAGATCCATTTGAGGCATGCCGACAGTTCTTTTTCGACTCAGGGGTTACCACTCCATTCTTAAGTATTCCAGAGTGGACGGAGAAGTTCCACCAGGACATTCCCCCGTCCTAGCATTTGGGGTTATGATAAAATATTTTCAGACACTTTAAAAAAAAATACCATTTACCTAATGCATGTGACATGAGACTTAAGACATACTCCTTCTTACACTTGACATGTGACACATAAAATGTCATGCATGCAATAATCAAGCGTAACATATTCAAATCATGACATGATAACATAGAACATATGAAATATCAAAACAACTTCAAGAACATAGAAGAACATGACTTGGACGAAACATCAAAGGCCTATTAATATGGAGAAATTTCACTTCAACATGTTCCAAACTTGAAGCATAATAGATAAAAATCACGGCAAGGTTGAGTCAAAGCATAAAATCATAACAACCTCACATGAATCTGAAACACTTAACCCTGTAATAACCGAATCTTCATGGCACATGAAATATCAACATAACCTCAAGCAAAACTGAAACATGTGCATGTGAATCATGACATTTTCAACATGGATTCTAAACAGATAACATTTTGCATGATCTTATAAAAAATCACAATAGAGTATTCAACCAAGTAAAGCATAGAACAACAATAAAAAGTAATAATAACAAAGAAAAGATTTACACAAATATATACATATGTTAACCAAACTAAGTTAAGTGATTACTTATAAAAATCCTTCAAGAAAGCACTAGCAAGGTGTAAACGGAAGTACAACTTATTTGAACAAGGGTTTTGAACCCTAATCCGTGTGCATGAGGGTGTGAGGTTTCTAGGGTTCGCCACTTGCTATTGGTAATGCCTCAACCTTTCGGCTCTAGGGTTTTATTTTTTTTAACATGAAAACCTTCAAGTTCATGTAACCATGGCTAGGTCATAAACATGTGAGTAGTGTGTGTGTGTTTGGCCAATTGTCTAGAGGATATAAGTCTTCAAAGTTTCAGCTTCTCCCCTCCTTGAAAAACCCCAGGTTATTCCAAGATGAAATAACTTTGAAATCATGTGTGTCCTATCATCTCCTTGAGTGAAGGTATGAGTAGTGTGAAGAAAAGATAAGAAAATGAAGTCCTCACCCTGGATTCCTTCTTGCTTGGTGTTGTGGCCCTTCCTTGAATGTAAAGAAGAACGGTTTCTTATTTGTTTGGAAAGAAAGTGTAAGAAAGTGAAGAAATCTCCAAGTGGTCATGTAAGAGAGTGTGAAGAGGATGAGAGCATGTGAAATCCGAAAATCGAAAAAGAGAAAATCCCTTGGGCGTGTGGCTCCTCCCCCTTTATATAGAACTCTCCACAAAATCTCATTGGTTGCTAATTATCCATTGAATGAAGGACAAGTGGCGTGTAACTTCTCCCCTTGGCCGAATGTCCCTTCATCTTCTAAAAAGTGACACTTGCATGTGTGAGAAATGACCTAGGCATGTGTATGCCTATTTGCCGTCCACTTCCTCTCAAATTCCCATGAAGATCTTTCATCTTCTAGTGCTCATTCTCTAGGTGACCTTTCCAAATACCTAAGGCTTTCCTTTGTAACCCTAATGTAACATGTGGTGTATGAGTGTGTGTCCTTGAGTGTAGTGACCGAAAGTCTAGGGTTAGGATAGTCATTTTATGCACAAGTCTTTTCCTCTTCCTTCTAGAAACACTCCTCTACTAGTGCATGGTTGACAAGTGGCAAAAATTTCAGAAAATGCACTTGAGTGGGCATGTGGGTGAGGGAATCCGAAAATCCCTTTTGTCCCTTGGACTTCCCTATGCAAATCTCTTGAAATTATCTCCTTTGTGTCTTCTCTAGGCGCCACTTCTCATGAAAATCCTCTTGGAAATCAAACAATTGCCAAATGGCATGGGGTGTGCATGTGGGTGAGTTGGCCTAGTGGCCTTTCGCCTTCTCTAGGCCATCCCATCATTTCTTTCCTCTAGAATCCTTCTTGCATGAAATACAAGTGGCAAACCAAAGGGCTTGTTATTAGGGTTGGCGTGCATCCCTCCTTTGGCTTCCCAAACACTCTTCTCTCTCTCTCCTATTAGCCCACTAACACATCTAGATTCATGGGCCTTACATGCGTGACAAATGGCACAAGCCTCATGGCTTGGGCGTGTCCCTATGGCACTTAGTTAGCCAAATTCTAAGGGTTTGAGAGGCCCTTTCTCTTGGGTTTTGGATGCTAAACTACAGGACCAAGGCCTCTATCCAACTAGACCTAATTTGATGGCCTTAAAATAATATTAAGGCAACGAAAAATAAATACGGATGAAATCTAACTAGGTTTAGGTTATCACGAATTGCCATTATCTTATAGCAAAGTTTGTATAGTCCTTTCGCTCTACTCATCTATTTAAGGATGGTAGGCACTATTAGATTTTAACATTGTGCCCATTATGCTCTAAAGACCTTGCCAAAATCTAGAAGTAAGTCTTGCATCTTTATTTGACAAGATTGTCTTGGGAATTCCATGCAAATAGACTATCTCTGCTACAAATAACTTGCTCAGTTTCTTCATTGAATCTATATTCTTTATAGGTAAGAAATGAGCACTCTTGGTTAAGCGATCGATGATGGCCAGATAGATTTATTTCCTGTGGAGATCCTTGGTAAGCCAATCACAAAATCCATGGAAATGTCTTCTGTGATGCCCCCAGGTCACCGATTGGGATGTGACCGAGACTTAGAGCATTGGGACATGCAACACATGGTTACATATTCCCATTCATGATAGTTAATATGCAATGCAACCTAGTATGCAACTAGAAGTATGCAATAATTAAAGCGGAATTTAAGGGTGACAAAAATATTTGATACCAGAATGAACTAAATATCTCAATGATTAATAAACCATAAATAGATATTTCCTCACTTAAGAGGTCCACATAAGTTTAACATAAAGTGGGAGATAGAGTCTCCAGCCATAGATTATGGGAGGAGGTAGAAAAAGAGGGCATGGTGTATGCCTTGGTACCATGTGACACAATGGCAGGGCTGATTGTGATTTATTACCCAAGGTGCAACAAATGTTGTATGATTTTGCAGATTTAATGTCAAAGGACCTTTACCCGAGCCTTCCACCCATGAGATACATACAACATCAGATTGACTTGGTGCTAGGATCTAGCTTGCCCAACATACCAATGTATCGCGTCAGCCCCAAGGAGTCTTAGGAGTTGCAACACCAAGTAATGGAGTAGTTGGAGAGGGGCTACATCCGTGAGAGCATTAGCTTATGGCTCGTGGCATATGCGTGTGGATAGCATGGCCACTTGGCCACTATTAGGATCATGGTGAAGTATTGATTCCCAGTTCCCCGCCTGGATGACATGTTGCTTAAGTTGTCAGGCTTTAAGGTCTTTTTCAAAATTTTCCTTAAGAATGAGTATCACCAAATCAAGATACGCTCTAAAGACGAGTGGAAGACGACATTCAAGATGGTCATACCTTTTGGATTGTCCAACACACCAAGTACATTCTTGAGATTTATGCATTAGGTATTGCGGCTGTAAATGGGGAAGTTTGTTGTTGTTTACTTCGACAACATCCTCATATATAGCCCGACATGGGAGGCGCATATGGAGCATCTCATAGATGTCTTTGAGATGTTACGAAAGGAGGACCTGTTTGTCAATAGGAAGAAGTGTTCATTTTATTACTTCTATCACATCCTTGGATTTGTCGTTTCTACGGATAGTGTTCATTCAGACCAATCCAAGGTAAAAACCATTGTGGAGTGGCTAATGCCCAAAATCCTACACGATGTGAGAGGTTCCATGGATTGACATCCTTCTATCGTTGATTCATCTGAAATTTTAGCACTCTAATTGTTCTCATCACAGAGTGCCTCCAAGGTTGGACATTCCAATGGTCTGAAGAGATAGAAACCAATTTCTGACTAGTCAAGCAAAAGATGATAGAAGCACCAAATTTCGCATTCCCTAAATTTGAGAAAATTTTTTAGGTGAACTACGATGCTTCTAAAGTGGGTATTGGTGGTGTTTTGAGCCAAGAAAGGGGACCTGTTGATTTTTCAATGAGAAATTGTTGTGTTCCAAGAAGAATTACTCCACATATAACTTGGAGTTCTACAACATTGTACAGTCTTTGAAGCACTGAAAACACTATCTGGTACAGAAGGAATCTATTTTGATCACTAACCACGAGGCATTGAAGTACATCAACGACCAACAAAAGTTGAGCAGGCGACATTTCAACTAGGTAGCCTATCTGCAAGAGTTTACATTCTCATTGAGGCACCAATCAGGGAATTCGAACCGGCTTCTGGATGATTTGAGCTAACATGTGACACTCCTTACTACCATAAGCACCATAGTGGCAGGTTTTGACACTATTTTGGAAGAGTTTGCGGGAGAAAATGGGAACCAAGCTGAATTTAATGCCTATCATCCCTAAATGGACGACCAAGCCAAGGTGGCGAATTGTAGCTTGGACAACCTTCTAAAGAGCTTGGCTGATGCTAATCCGAAGGAGTGAGATCTCGCCTTATCTTAGGTAGAGTTTACTTACAACTGATCCAATAATAGGACTACACAAATGAGCCCATTTGATTGTGTGGTGCCCTCCGTAGTTCCTTGGCAAGGAACCGCAGCGCCCAAGGATGCTTACCAGTGTGTGCCCATAAGCTACATACACGCGTCGCAATGGATTGCAGCATAATTGTTGAGGGGTGATTAGTCAGAGACTAATCTATTAGTACCAGAGATGTACTAATAAAATCTTCATTAATTGTAATAATCATAAATACCTATATAAGAACTTATATATTTATATAATAATAAGTACGAACAATCTAACAAGTCAAAATTCATACGAACTAATTAAAGAACATTAATTGGATAAAACAAGTTTTATATCAGTTTGTATCATTCAGAAATTGAGCCTAATTTGATGTTAGTGAACGGCATATTTATAAACGAATCAAACTAAATTTGAACTTAACGAAGTCTCAAATTCGAGTCCGCCATACTGCATAGATTATCGAATAGCCTCACTACCATATCTAAACCACACCAAAAAGTGGGCATCTTATCTGATCAATTCGGCGATACTGCAGCCTTTTATACTTATATACACAGTCGCGTTCCAGAATCAGCAAGCAACCTTTCTCTAACAAAATTGGAGGGAAGTACCCTGTGAACCACCGTATATCAAACAACAGAATGCTTTGGTACTCTCTCTCTCCTAATAGTTGAGCTTCCAACTGATTATCCACAAAGGGGGTACTTCCAGCATTTCTTTTGTTTAGTCCAAGAGCAGCAGGAATGAGCAGATTAGTATATTTTGGGCCAATAACTAATCAGAATGGAGATGGCGATTTCTCTTTCGGCATCTATTCACATACCAAGTGGCGAATTTTTTAAGGCCCATACCAATCATCACCTTTAGGCTTGTGAGCATAATATATGTCATCATAGACAGCAGGAGAATCCAGAAGAGCCTCCACTGGAGTGGACTATAGGGAAGATAGGCAGCATAGACTGGAGTCAACACCCGGATAACCTAAAACAAAATTGAAAAAAACTCAAAACAAGATTTAAAACAAATAAAAAGCAACAATAAATTATATTGAGTCTCTCCACTTGCATGTTGGTAAAGAGAAAACAGTCTCCACATTATTAATACTGCAAAGTTGATTTGCAAGATTTAAATTATTTAAATTTGATATGTGAATACGCTTGCTTGCAAATAGAAACTTTCAACTATATTTTTTTTATAGGTAAACTTTCAACTATATTTTTTCGACATTAAATTTGATTTCTAGAGTTTACAAAGTTCCAATTTAGCCCTTTAGAACTTTAAAATATTGACGTCATGCAGTCCTTTATATTTTTCCTAACTAGGCGCCTAGAACTCTTTTTGAGCACCTAACTAATATCTGGATCCATGTAATCATTTTGCCTTACACACAAAATGCGCAATAACCAGGATGATGGCTCCAAAGAGTTGGCATGAATCAGCACCAAATAGCACATGATGTAATGCACAGAAGACCAAGTAAACAAATATTAATGGCTGCTTACCACACAAGCTGGTGCCAGAGGAACAAAAGTGAGATTTTTCTTTGCACCCTCATTTTGTATATCCAAAGTCTAGCAAGAAGATAAAGCAAAAAAACGTCAGATTTCCATAAAGAAGTTCTAAAGAATACTAATGGTTCATTGGTGCAATTTTCATCCATGTGAGTATCAAGGATCAATGTTCATACAAAATTAAACTTGTTGGGAGGTGTCAGCCTTCCTTTGGCACAAGTGTGCATGCACAAGCTCACATGGATGATTTCACCAGACGAAATCATATATGACTAAACAAGAAATAAAGGAAAAGTCTGAAGGCAGTCGTTTTCACGCTCCCCTTGCGCACGAAAATGAGTTGGCGTGCCACGGTGAAAAATAAAACTCTGCGTTGCGGGAATAAAAACAACTGATGAAACGACACATCGTTTCAGACTGAACCAAAATGTTCGGCGAGGGAGCATGAGGTTGAGCAAGAACAAGAGCGCCGCAAAGAAGGCGAAGGCGGAGAGGAAGTCAAGGATGAAGGAATGGCTTGGATGGGAGACCAAGAAGTAGAAGAACAGGGAGAGCAAGAGGATCAGCCGCAGATGCACCCGCAGTCGTCGAAAGTGCTTGGCTTTGCGGAGAGTCCGATACAAAAAGTCTTGACGGCAATCGAGACACAGAAAACGAAGCGTTTTGGGGATTGAATTGTGGTGGGTGCGAGTGGAATTGTAAATGGTAGGGGATTTGGAGAGGGAGGAATGGGTTTGAGTCAAAAGGGTCCACTTGTAAGGGTTTAAGGAAGAGGAAGAAGAAGGAGAAGGAGGGGCAACAGGGGCATTCTGTAGTAGATGCTGGTGGGAAGGGGATTGAAGAGGAAGAGAGGAAGTGTAGGGATGAAAAGATTGTTCTGGGTAAGGGGAAAGGTGGGAATTGTAAGATAATTTGTGGTGGAGAGAGGAAGGAGGAGGGAAAAGGAGAGGAGGGGAAGGGTTGAAATCGGAGAAGACAACGCTGGTTTCCGTTCCAATCTGAACTTCAGATTTCTTCTGATGCGTTACATATAAGAAAGAAAACACCCTTTCCCTCTCTTCTCTCCTCNTGAGCATAATATATGTCATCATAGACAGCAGGAGAATCCAGAAGAGCCTCCACTGGAGTGGACTATAGGGAAGATAGGCAGCATAGACTGGAGTCAACACCCGGATAACCTAAAACAAAATTGAAAAAAACTCAAAACAAGATTTAAAACAAATAAAAAGCAACAATAAATTATATTGAGTCTCTCCACTTGCATGTTGGTAAAGAGAAAACAGTCTCCACATTATTAATACTGCAAAGTTGATTTGCAAGATTTAAATTATTTAAATTTGATATGTGAATACGCTTGCTTGCAAATAGAAACTTTCAACTATATTTTTTTTATAGGTAAACTTTCAACTATATTTTTTCGACATTAAATTTGATTTCTAGAGTTTACAAAGTTCCAATTTAGCCCTTTAGAACTTTAAAATATTGACGTCATGCAGTCCTTTATATTTTTCCTAACTAGGCGCCTAGAACTCTTTTTGAGCACCTAACTAATATCTGGATCCATGTAATCATTTTGCCTTACACACAAAATGCGCAATAACCAGGATGATGGCTCCAAAGAGTTGGCATGAATCAGCACCAAATAGCACATGATGTAATGCACAGAAGACCAAGTAAACAAATATTAATGGCTGCTTACCACACAAGCTGGTGCCAGAGGAACAAAAGTGAGATTTTTCTTTGCACCCTCATTTTGTATATCCAAAGTCTAGCAAGAAGATAAAGCAAAAAAACGTCAGATTTCCATAAAGAAGTTCTAAAGAATACTAATGGTTCATTGGTGCAATTTTCATCCATGTGAGTATCAAGGATCAATGTTCATACAAAATTAAACTTGTTGGGAGGTGTCAGCCTTCCTTTGGCACAAGTGTGCATGCACAAANTGAAAGCAAGGGAATACCGTAAAACTCAAGAGTGACCGATTCTCTCCCATGGAGTCACGTAATGGATTGGGAAGGGGGAGGGAGGATCTGGGCTTGCCAAATTCACCTAACGTGAATTAATGAGGTGAATTAATGGGCTTCCCAATTGCGCACGTGGCGGTGTTCGCGATTTCATGCGCGAAAATGACTATCTGTAGCAATATTGAGATATAAAAGGGTGAGACCCACTCGCATCCCTCCCCACTTTCCTTCTCTCTTTTCCCCTCAATGTCCTGAAACATAAATCAATGATGCACAGGCAGATTATGAGACCATATTTCTAAGCGTCAGACACTGATAAAGTCCACTCAGGGCTCAAGCTATACTAGTCTACTAAGTAAACAAGCTTGAACAAGCTGCTTAGCAGACTCAACGGAACCTACCCGAAGAGAACAATTTGGTACATCAGCAGTCCTCGGAGTGATATACCACCCAAGTCAAACTGAGGCAAGAATCAGGATAAACCACACCTGACTGATCAGTTTAGGAGTCCTATGATCTCAAGAGCATACATCTACGACTCCTTTACCACCTACAATATTTACAGCCTTGACACTCAATCGAAATAGTTAGGACAGTGTCCAAACTTTTACTCCTTTAACATGCCTCTCACTTTTATCATCATGTGAACAATTCCAAGTATTCCCATAAATGTTGGACTCTTCCTTGACACTTAACTTTTTAGTTCCTTGTTAAAAATTTCAAGTGTTAAATTCCATGTATTTTTGGAAAGGATGAGGTGACCAAGGATGACATACAAATATGTTCAGAATGATAGTTTGTTAACATGAAACTTTATAATGAAGAACTGATCTTTCTATGTTCCTTTTTTAGAGAGAAAACTAATTACCACATGTAAGAACCCGGTCGACAGAATAAGGATAACTTCATTGGGTGTATATTAGGTTTATTGGTCCGTATTGGATAAGCCCACAGGCCCTAGATTTATTGAGGTTGGCTAAGAATTCCTATTGGCCAAGAGCTTGTTTTAAACCCCATTGAGGTAAACCTTGTAAAGTGGATGATCTTGGATGGTATTAACGGGCCCATATTTAAAGGAAACCCAATTTTGGTTATATCAGGTAATTTTGGATACACCAATGGGCCCAAAATTTACTCTGCTGGCTAAGGATTTCAGTGGGCCCAATAAATTGGTTAAAGCCCATTTGATATTTATCGGACAAGTGGGCCCATATTTAGCTGGTATTAGGCCCAAATTGTGATACCCCATGCGGAGTAGTGGGTGTATGTGATGTACGAGGTCCCACATTGCTTGGAGCAAGAAGTTCTTGCTCTACATAATAGTTTCAATGGGGCTCTAATTATACCATTGACTAGTTCTTTCGAAGTATAGGCTTTGATGTGGCTTGGGCCTCTCTTGGAGGGAGAAATTCTCACTCTTTATAATGCTTTCAATGGGGCTCCAATTATACCATTTGGCAAATCCTTTGGGAGAATAGGCTCATATATGGCTTAGGTCTCCCTTAGGGCATAACATGAGATTACGTAAAAGCCCATAGATGTTATTGGATGAGTTGAGCTTATTTTGGGTTTAAAGATCAAGCCCATTAAGGTTGCTATGCGACTTGACCCATGAAAATATAGGCAAGCCCAAGAGTTTAATAAGACCAATTAAGTAGTCCAACCCATTGTTAAGCCCAAAAAATAGCTAAAAGCCCACAAAAAGGGCCCAAGGAGAGCACCAAGAGCCAATGACCTATAACCCACTCCAATGGAACCAATGCAAGCTAAAACCACCCTTGCATATATCTTCTTCCCCATAAACAATAGGGCTGTTGCATCTCCATGTTTCTCATCCTCTCGTCCTTCGTGGCACTTCCTAGACTCGCTAACGGACTCAAATAACAGCAACCGGTTCCACCACCTGCAACCCAACACCCAAGAACTCCATAGCCAGAGGCGGAATCAAACCCAAGCTTTGCCTCATGCCCAGTTCTGGCCCAGCACCACCAAAGAAGATCAGCTCCATGTCCTTCAAGCTCGCACAGCCCAGTGAAGCTGCTACTGAGAGCCACCAGCGTGCTCCTACACTGAAGGCAGCTTTGTCTTTCCTCTGCTGTCTTCTCTGTTTTTCCCCCACCAAACAGAGCAAGCCAGCTATCCTTCCTTCCACTCCACCCCTAACGTAAACCCACAACCATGCACTCCAAAGCTCAACTCCCATGCACTTGCACCAACATAGGCAAGCCCCAAATTCCCGCACCTCTGCTGGCAGCCAACAGCCACTGCCCACAGAAAACTCTGGAAGCAAGCAAATGTTGCTTTCTCCTCTGCCCACCGCGTCGCCTTCCCAAGCCATGGCCATATCACCAATGAAGAGCCCTCGGTTTCTCCTCTTCATCACATGGCCACAACACAACCTACCTTCCAGCAAGCCCCGCAATCCCCGCTCCCTCATGCTACTCTGCTTTGCTCAACCTCTCTCTCATGTGGATGACAATTTCTGCGCCACCTAGACCCACTCCGCCAGCAAGTCAACTGTGCCAACAAGCCAAGCTCCCACAGACAGTGCCGACCCACAGTTCCCCACCACCAGATGTCATCCTCGAGCAGCCCTCCATCGCTGTTGGCCATTGGCTTCTATACCAGTCTTCCTTATGGGGTTCTTTCCGAACAGTCATAGGAAAAGCTAAGACTGCCAGTGAGCCAAGACAGTCCTAGGACTTGGTTCTTTCCCGACAAACTAGAAAGGGCCAAGACCGCAAAGGTCGCTAAGCCTAACATGTGGGGGTAAACAGTGTGTACTGGCCATGGGGTTAAAAGTGGAAAGACCATAAAGGCATAAATAAAACTAAATGAGACTGAATGTGACTGTGAATGTTATCACATGAATGAAAACCTACGACCTCATATGTTTACAGTATGAGGTAGTTCTTACAGAGTATTTAACTCATTTTTGTTTTAATTTATGGTTTTTTTTTGATAAGTAAAATTAAACCATACTTTAATTTATGGTTTTATTAGCAGAAGGTTTGAATAAATTTTAATAAGGGCTTCCACAAACTCTTTTATTTTTAATAAAGTATGTTTTATTTTATGTAATAGAATCTTTTATACCTAGTGCGTAATAAAGAAGAAAAATTTTAAAGGCATGTAGCATTCTGGTCCCTCACGTTTCACTAAAATTAGTGTCATTCTTAACCCTAGGGGGACGGGATATTACGCCACATCAGGTGAAGATATACCTGCTTGCATAGGTCTTCGAGAAACTCAGAATATGCAATAGGCTTTATGTCATTGAACTTGGCAATGAAGGAATGTTTGATAATATCAATAGCCATTTCACAGAGGAAGACCATGAGAGCATTCTGCATTATTGAAATGAAATAGATCAGAAAGCCAAATGGGGGTGAAAGACAATTGTTCTTCATACAAAAACGTTCTCTCCAAAAAAGAACAGTGCACTAAATAATCTGCAGCCGACTTACAAAAAGAAAACTTTCAAACCAGGGACCTTCAGCCTCCAGAATATTTTGAGCTAAAACAAATAGCATAAATGCCGAAATGTGAAATCTCTCTACTGAATCTGGTTGGGAGCAATGACATTAAGAAAAAAAATATATGAGATGAAATGTAACTACAAAATTACATCAGAAGTAAATCAACATCAAAAAGGTAATGGCATTTCCATTAATCTCTAGATCACAGTGCAACAGCAATGAGGCAAGAGAAGTATCCATTTCATAAAAGGCGAAAAATACGGAATTAAATTAGTTGGACTCCTTTCCATACATGAGGCAACTGATACTAAAAATAGAATGATAATGTTCAAGACATTATGTGATATACCTAAGCTTGACGTTTAATATACTGACAACATTGATGTCTCACTCATACCCAAATAGTTTTTTTATAAGTATACCCACATAGTTATTATGCATGTCATGTTACAAGTATACCCACATACTTATATGCATGTCTTGTTACATGGAAGCAAGATAGAGAAGCCTTACAGTAATATAAAAGATAGCCTTCTGCAAAAAGTTAATCATTGAGCATTACACAATGGCTAATATGAACATACTCTAAGGGATCAGGTGAATGAAGGAATTCAAAAACGTTATCCATACAGGAATAAACATGCATAGCTGAGTTTGAAAACCTCAATCAAATGAAATGACACTCGCTCTCAGATATTACATAGCATAGCTCCTTATCGTTCCAGATTGAGTTGACAGTAATGTGCAATCAAGGGGAGAATTCAATGGATGTCAACCACTACAATCACATATTGATTTCACATCACTTTGAACACAAAATGATTAATCAGAACCAGACTTAAAAAGCACTATTTAAGACCCTAACTCAAGACTGCCAAAATATAGCAAGGACATTCGTGCACAAATCTATTAAATGAAAGAGATGAGAGATAAAATATAAAAATTCAAAATTCAAAAGTTCCACTAAATCTTTAGAACCAGGTTATAACTCTCTGTAACAAAATACAGTTAAATGAGGTAGTAAAAACCACATATACTTGAATAAATAACAACTGATTTTAAAGTCTTACCACATTATGAGTTTGAGAGAATCAGTTTATTCTCTCTTTGATTTTCTTTATGCAGCTCTGATATGGATTGAAGCAGATGATATAATGTGTTGAAGAGTAGAGTAGAAACGGTGATTTTTCATGTTTGTTCGTATTATGAAGCCTTGAAAGGGGTTACTGGTTAATGCTTTCCTTGGAAGCCTATTTGGCATGTGAAGTCACCCTCTGTAGTTTTCTTTGTTTGGACAGCAACATCAGGATGGATACTTACATAATAATCTTATAAGTGGAAGAAGATTATTGTGGACTGGTGCTGTGTGGGCAAGAGACATAGCAAGACTGTAGATCATGTGTTGCTTATTTGCTCAGTTGCTACAGATTTACAGTCCTTCCATTTTGTGGTATTTGGTGCAAGGTGAATTGTGCTTAAGTCAGTGCTTGTGCCACTTCAATATTAGTAAGGAAATCTAGTTCATACGGGAACAATTTGGAAAGCAATGCCATTGCGTCTCATAAGGACTACATGGCAGGAAAGCATACTTTAGAGGGCCAGGAGCTTTCTGCTGAAATGGATTTGAGTCCAGTGGTCTAATCCCTATTTTCCACAAGTCACTAGATGGAAATTTTCCATCAACTATACCAGAATTTAGGGATTCATTGTGTTAAGAGTGATATTTCAGGAGAATAATTTAGTATAGAGCTTATATTTTAAATTTAACCCCTCTAATAGTTGATAATTAAATTAATTTTGCTTATAAAAATCGGGGAGAAGGAACCAAGCCAGTATAGTCATGTTGATAAAGAGAGCCATTGTTGTTATCTTCTGAAGTCAAAAGGCATCCAATGCATGGATAAGACCATAAGTTCCGGCAGAAACTTTATTTTCTGTACTTGATCATTTTTAAACATAACAGTGAACAAAATCATAGTAATGAAGTTGCTAACTCACCAAAGTATACCAGGCTGTGAATGTTATCCTTACTTAAACGCTTAAAAACGCTGCTTTTTATCTCAGCAAAGTTATTGGACACCAACAAAGCAAGCAAGGCATTATTGTGAGCAACAATCACGGTGGATAAAGTAATTGCCTGAGCTAACAAGATAAAAGAATGAACAAGTATGGATAGTCAAGGAGTCAAAGCAGAAGATAAATAATATAACAGGAACATAAATCTCTATCATGCTGGTAAACTAAATAATCATTGACAAATTTAGGATATTTGAAGCAGCAATGGCTAAAGCTTGGTCAAAAAGGAATCTCCACAACCAGAATCCCATGTTTCCTGGTGGACAACTTGCTAGCCCATCTGCTGAATTAAATAAAGTTTGCACTACATCTCCATTGAAATTTTGACTTAGTTTATCAAATATCTGCAGAAATAAAAGTGCAAGGATCAGTTATACGAAACCTTTAGCAGTCACTGTGACACTTAATGCAGCTCATGAAGTAGAAGTTAAGAGGGAAGACACAATAGTAACATCAATCATTGCTCGCTAATCTATCATGCACAAATGCACAAACAAACACAGAGAAAATAGTGGGCATGTTTGGTAAATGAAAATTACTGTGATTATATAGAACTCTTGAAAAAGAATTTTGAGATGTGTTTTAGATTGTGTTTTGTAAGTTGGTAGGTAGAATGAAAATTGTTTGGATAAAAAATTTTTAAGAAGTATTTTATATTTGGATTTGTGGATGTGCATATGTAGAATGAAAATTTGTTTGAATCCTCTTGAAACTAGGAAAAGTTTTGGTATTATTTTCATTTACCATTAAACAATGTTTCAAATAGTTTGCACTCTCAAACTATTACCATTTTTTCAATTTGCACCCAAACTACCAAAACCATCAATTTGCACCTTAAACTACCAAATTTGAATCAATTTGTATCTTTAATTAAGATCTAACCATTAAAATCAATGAAAAATAGGACAATCTTAATGGTTAGATCTTGCTAACGGTGGAAAATTGGCAAAATCTGATAACGAGGTCTTTCAATTTAGTTGCTCCCAGGTTGATGCGAAGCATTCCTCCAGTGGACTGAAGACTTGATTATTTGTATATTGATAAGTCCAACACAGATTGAAATAGAAGCTGGTTTGTGTAACTTCCCGGACCCTACGGTTAATAATAAAGTCACTTTTAAAAATTCTCGAGAGCTAAAGTGCTACTGCTGACTGTGACCTAAAAACTTTCTTCTCAAAGAATTGCCAGATACAAAAATTCCTTATAATAAATAAAGTCGTTTTGAATTAAAATATTGAAATCGTAAATGAGAGTACGCAGAAGCATTTATAAAAATTTCTCAAACTCCGTACCATAAAAAAATCATAATTTAAAATCTCTATATATGATCTATGCCATTGTCATGGCTCTATAAACTAAGTCTCGTTCTGCAACTCTACCTTTATAAATATTTTTTTTTTATCTAACCTAGGGTGGTTTAAAAACATAAAACAAACTAAAATGAGTCAATGACTCAGTAAAAAACTCATCATAACATAAACATACTTAACATAAGATTTTTCATAAAATATTTCATGCTGAGAACTTAAAATCATAACTATTCATACGTATGTTATGACATGCATGACTTATCTAGACTTATTTGACTTATCTTACTTATCATATTGGCCCACACACTTAATCTTGTGTGTCAGGTTGTGCACCGGCCTTATATCCCGCGATCATAAGGGGAGCCGTTAATAGTATTTTAGCATACTATAGTAAACCACACTTAGTTCCATGACTTGCACATCCAGCCTTAAATCGCATTGGTAGCATGCATCGAAATAGTCATCTGATTAACTGTTCTAAGCTTATCTTACACTTGATCTTATGAAAGCTTACGTGTCTTATGCAACCTGAGATGCTTATCTTACACTTGATCTTATGAAAGCTTACGTATCTTATGCAACGTGAGATGCATGAGATTCGTAATATATACATAACTATAATATGCGGAATGAAACATGATTGACATGCTTGCAAATATCATGAAATGCATGATACATAAACATTGACTTTCAAAGAACTGGTTTTTATAATAATATATATAATTAGCTAATATATATTAATCATAATGTATGATCAAGCTACTTAACTTGTAACGTTAATTTGATATTTTCGGATTCGACTGATTTCCTTTCATGGGCTCAACGCTGGCTAGAGAGAGAAATAGATTAATTTGAGAGCTTGAGAGAAAACAAACGGGAGAGATGAGACATAAAATGTGAGGTATGTTGTAAGAGGAATGAGGCAGTCAGCTATTGGCATAGTGAATGTGGGACACGCACGGTGCTAAACTAGGTATCTTGGATTCGGCCGTTGCACTTACGAAAGTTCATGCTTTTTACAAATAACACACGTAAAGGAAGATATTTATAGAGAGATCTGGGAGAAGGTGTTGACGAATTCGAGTTCAAGTTTGAGTTGGACTCGATCGCGATCATTTAAGAAGAGAATTTAAATTTAAAATCATGATCTAGTAGTTAAATCAATGTAGGATTGGCAGTGATTGAGACTGCATATGGGACTTCAATCAGTGATGATTTTAAATTGAAATAAATTTCTAATGACTGATCTTTAAATTCTAAAAAGAGTCTAATTCGTTTAATAAATAATAAATAGGATTTAACCTAGTTATTGAGCCTAATTAACATTCCTAATCAATCTCAATAGTTTATCGCCAGTGGGCTTATCCAATATGACCTATTAAATATAATTTAAGTCCAATAAAAATTATCAATATTTTGACTTTAGAATTATTGGGCCAGGTCGTAACAAACTCCCCTCCTTATAAAAATTATGTACTCGGAATTTGCTACACCTCAAATAACTTGCATACTTATCTGCCACATTCTTTTCATGTCTCTTTACAATCATTTAGTTAAAAAGTTCCGATCGTCTCATATTTTGGTCTAATGCCTTACTAAAACTTTAGGCGTACACATTAGCACGCTACTACCAACCATCATACACTCCAAATTCAATCCAAGCATAAAAAAATATCAACCTTAACAATGGGATTGATAAATTCACCCAACAATTATCTTACTCCACATACAATCGTAACTAACGATCTCCACATAAATAAAACTCTCCACATGAAATAATAATAATCAAATTCTCCACATAAAATAATAACCTCAATAAATCGTAACCTAAGTTTCTCCAAAGTTCGGGTTCTAAATCTTGCAACTCGTACTTGGCAATATAATCATGTTACCTATAGAACATAAGAGTACCACCAATCATCATGAAATACCATACACCATGCATAAATTTATGTCACAACTTCAAAACCCACTAAATTCATTCTTAATTTTTTCAGATAAAACTCTACAAAATATAAAACTATTTCCTCATGAACAAGATGCATCATCAAGTTTAAAACCAAAGGTTCATAACCTCATATTTAGAAACTTCCTTACTTTATGTGCTAAAACTCTTTCACATGGTAGGTGCATTTTGACATGAATGTATCTAAAATTTATCATTCTTAATTTTCATTGACACAATAAATAGTAAAAGTTAAAAATACTTACTGCAGAGCAGGATATGCCTTGAGGAGGCCATGACCTAGATTTTTTTTTTTTCACTTTCTATTTTCAAAATTCCTTTTCTTTTGTAAAAAGTTTTCTTTTTTCTTTTTGCAAAAAGTTTTCTTCTCTTTTATTTTAAAAAATCTACAGAATCTTTCGACTTGGGCTCTGATACCAACTGTAACTTCCCAGTCCCCAAGGTTAATAATAAAGCCACTTTTAAAAATTCTCGAAAGCTGGAGTGCTACTACTGACCGCGACTTACAAATTTTATTCTCAAATAAAAGCCAGATACAAAGATTCCTTATAATAAATAAAGTCGTTTTGAATTAAAATATTGAAATTGTAAATAAGAGTGCGCAGAAGCATTTATTAAAATTTCTCAAAGTACGTGCCATAAAAAAATCATAACTTAAAATCTCTGTACATGATCTAGGCCATTGTCACTGCTCCATGGACTAAATTTCTTCCTGCAGTTCTACCTTAATAAATATTATGATCTGGGGTGATTTAAAAACATAAAGCAAACTAAAATGAGTCGATGACTCAGTAAGAAATCCATTATAACGTAAACACACTTAATATAAGATTTTTCATAAAATATTTTATGCTGATCATGAGTGTTCATATGTATGCTATGACATGCATGACTTACCTTGGCTTATCTAACTTATCTTACTTATCATGCAGGCCCACACACTTAATCGTGTGTACCAGATTGTGCACCAGCCCCACATCCCGCAGCAGCAAAGGGATCCGCTTATAGTATTCTAGCATATTATGGTGGACCATGCTTAGCTCCATGGCTTGCACATCCACCTAGAAATTGCATTGGTAACATGCATCTAAATGGCCATCTGATTAACTTTTTTAAACTTATCTTACATTTGATCTTATGAAAACTTACGTGCCTTATACAATGTGAGATGCATGAGATGCATAATACATAACTATAATATGCAGAATGATACACAATGAATGACGTGCTTGCAAATATCATGACACGTGGTATATAAACACTAGCTTTCAAATAATTGTCTTTAATAATAATATATATAAAATAGCTAACATATGCTAATCCTAATTTATGATCAAACTACTTATCTTGTAACGCTAATGCGATATTTTCGGGGTACGACTAATTTCCTTTCATGGGCTCGGCGTTGGTAGAGAGAAATAGATTAACCGAGGGCTTGAGAGAAAACAAACGTTAGAGAGAAGGCGAGAGAAAACGTGAGGGATAATGTGAGAGAAATGAGGCAGTCAACTATTGGCGTGGTGAACGTGGGACATACACTGTGTAACGTCCCAATAGAAGGCCCTAATCATATGGCCTATACTCCAAAAGACCTAATCAATGATACAATTGGAACCTCATTGAAATCTTATAAAGAGCAAGAACTTCTCATTCCCAAGAAATGTGGGATCTCATACACCACATACCCTTATCCTTATCATATGGGGTATCACAATCTAACCCCCTTAAACTCCTGACGTCCTCCTCGGGTCAATCCGTCGTAGGTGGCGCGGCTCAAGTCCCACATTTATAGTTGGAATAGGCTCTAATACCAGTTCTAATACCCCAATGAAGATCCTAACCACATGGTCTATACTCCAAAAGACTAGTCAATGATAGAATTAGAACCCCATTGGAACCTTATGAAGCGCAAGAACTTCTCTTTCCCAAGCAATATGATCCCATATACCACATACATTTATCCTTATCATATAGGATATCACGCACGGTATTGAACTGAGTATCTTTGGTTCGATCGTTGCACTTACTGAGATTTATGATTTTTCCAAATAACAATCGGAAGAGATATCAATAGAGAGATTTGGGAGAGGGTGCCGATTAGTTTGAGTTGGACTCGGTCGCGATCATTCAAGAAGAGAGTTTGAATTTAAAAACATAATCTGGTAATTTATTTAATATAGGATTGGCAGTGACTGAGATTGCGTAAGGGACTTCAATCAATGATGATTTTAAATTGAAATAAATTTCTAATGGCTGATCTTAAAATTTTAAACGGAATCTAACTCGTTGAATAAATAACAAATAGGATTTAACCTAGTTATTGAGCCTAATTAACACTCCTAACCAACCTTAATAATTTATCGCTCGTGTGCTTATCCAATATGGCACATTAAATATAATTTAGGCCCAATAAAAATTATCAATATTCCGACAATAGAATTATTGGGCCGGGTTGTTACAGTTCAATAGGAAGCTTTTGAAAATGCAGTGCACCCAGGTAAATAAGAATCGTCGATCGATATTGATGGAGGTTAGACGAGCATCCCACACCCAAAAGGTGCCACTTGCTGCTCCACTATATTATTCAGGTTAAAAAAATTTAAACTCATGCATATAGCATCCCCTTTTGTTTTGCCAACAAGCTCTTGATCAAATGATATTTTCCACCCTAGAAATGGAATGGAGAATGATGTGGTGGGTTCAAAACGCACTGGGCGCAAGCATAACTTGCCAATAAAAGAAAAAACAAAAGCGTTTCTCTTTGTTTCTGGATGGGGAAAGATTTTAGATGTTTATTGTTCATGATGCATGCCTGTTCATGCATATTTCCATTTCTACAAGAAAATAATAGTTATGAATTTTGCTTCCTAAAACCACCCATGTTCCATTGTTGAGCAAAACTAACACATTCAAATCAAGAAACATTAGTTCATCTTCCTTCCAGGCAGCTGACAAGAATCAGCACAGTTTAGGAATAATAACCGATTCTCCATGCTTACACTTGTACAATCCCTATGTACTTGGGTTGCATCTTTTGAGTTTAAATATATTTTTTACTTACTGATCAAAAAATATATTTTTTACTTATAAAAAAAATCGGATCCCATGCTCAAATTCTATTTACTCACCTCTAGCACATTGTACACCACATATAGTTTGATTGTTCCTTGCCCACGAATCATATGGTAAATTAGGCTGATATCTGAGGAAAAGAATAATAAAATAAGCGATATCACCATAAAAGAGAAAATAATCAGTAGGATGTTAATCAGTAAAAGAATACTACAAATATAGTAGCTCTGTATTATCCTTACGAAACCTGTTTGCTGCAAAAGAGCGACTCCACAGGCCAATATAAGTAAACAGCCAAAATCAGACAGTTCTGCTGCAGACGGCATCTTGAACTGCCTGCCAAAAGAATGGTTAGATTATTTTATAAGCATCACGAGTTATTTTACCAAGTGTATGGAAAGGGTAGAAAGATTATGATGTGTGTACTATTTTGGTATTAGTCCTATAAATTCCAAGCTAAGCAGACACCTAGAATGCTAAGCATAGGTCCTGAACTTCTAGAATACTATTATATAGAGTCCTTATATAGATGGATCTGGACAATAAAAAAGAAACACAACCTAATAGACACGCACACAAGTTTAGAACAACAGATTAAGGAGTTACTTGGGATTAGAGATGATTTCATTTCATCTCATCTCAAAATTTCTTATCTTATTTTCTTCCCAAACATCACTTAAACACAAAAAATATTACAACCTTTTTAAATTCAAAAACAAAAATAATATTTAAAAATTATAATCTATCAATATTTTAAATTAATAATATTTTTATTCAATTTTTTCTCTCTCCTTTCCTAAAACCCAATAAAATATCTTAACTCAAACCATTTAACTACTATTCATAGATTTCTCATCTCATCTCATTCCCCAAGCATCTCCTAAATGAACTTAGAAAATAAGGGTCACAAAAAGAACACATTTATCCACTGAAACCCAGGAACATCCAGACATTTTGGAAGGTGAGGACAGAGGTCATAATTTTCAGTGTCACTCATGAGTCAGTGGACAACAATCAAACAAAGTTTACCGAGCACCTTTTCTACTATGGATCGCTTGCGTAGCTGACACCTGAGATTACACAATCCATTAGGTACAGACATAGCAGCAGCTTGTCGTGCTTGTTAGTTCATTTGAATAACTCCAAAATTCTACTGCATTCCTAAGGGATTGACACCCCTTAAAACACCACTCACAAATCGTATGCTGTAAGATCAGACAATAAGCTTGGCATAAGCCTTCACAAGGTAATAAAAAACTTCAAAAAAGATAACTAACCTTGTACATAGAAGCCTCCACATGGTAATCAGAATTCTTGTTGGCATGACAGTTAACAGCGATAGAAACGAATCGAAGCAGACGAAGAAGCCAACATCTATGAGCTGCAAAAGTTGGCAATATTTAAGAATCTCTCTTATAAGCATTATCAACATCCTAGATCATAAACTGATCAACGAGCCAGTAAAATCCTTTTGTTTGTTTTTTCTTTCTTCTTTTTCCAGCGAGTAGAAACAAGTTCAACATTATATTCAAAGGCACTTTAATATTTTCAAATTGTAAGAATGACAAAGAAGAAAATAAATGAGCCTTATAATTCCATTATGTGATAGACCAGATCCCGGAGGCACTGAGCTGGAGATAAATAATATTTATCGCACTGCACAAGATACTGAGGCACGCAAAAGATTCATAAACCACTCATGCACCATTTAAGATGCAAGGGATCTCAACTTCGTTTAAATGAACAATAGTCGGTTTTGTACATCAACGTACGTCACGCGAACGAATTAAGTTCAGCTCTTCTGAAGGTCATGAAAACAGAGCCAAAAATTACCAATTCACATCTCCATGGCAGACGGAAGATGGTATCGTAAACTCTTTCTCGTTCTTTCTCGTTACCCAGGGTGGTTGTGCTCCGTAATGAATTGCCGTTGTACATTTCTTCAATAAAGTACTTGACCGGCGACTTCTCCACCGAAAATGTAACTTATAGCAAGACGTACATAGCACCACAAAAATAAACAGCGAAAACCATCAATAAATTAGACAGGAACAATGTAATGAGGAAGGGTCAAAATGACTCACAATTGGGATCCTCAGCCATGAGCCGCTTCCAATCCAAGGACTCCGCAGTGTCTAACCTGTTGGGCAACACGGCCACATTCGGCTCGCTCTGTTGCTTCAGGGCCGCCGAGCTCACTTCAATGCCTTTCTCGCTGGCATTTTCTTCAACCCGCGACTCCGCGGCGTCATCTCCGGCCCCGCTCACACTCCTCTGCCTCAGCTCCCCGAAATTGAACCCCTCGCCACGCACATTCGGGAACTCCGGATCCATAACTTGCGTCACCGTGCAGAGGCTCCCTCCGCTCTCCTCCGTAACCCTATTCTCATCGTACACAATGGTCCCAGCGCTATAGCTCTTACAGTTCGATTCAAATCCATTGGGATAATAGGAACAACTACTCTCCCCGTTTTCCGGAAGCGTGCCGGTGTTTTTGTAATGATCGAAAACGGACTCGGGATCAGGGGTTGTTTGGGTGATTGTATCATCCGGAATGGAGGACTCGATCGTTTTCTTTCTCTTGGATCCTTTTTTGTGTTTCCGTTTCTTGCATTTAGGCTTCCCATGGGTAGAAGCTGAAGTGGTTTCCGATTGGACGGCGTAGTTGTGAGATGGATCGGAGATCGGACGGTAGGTGAGGGCATCGTCTTCCTCGAGTAATCTGTTTGTACCGAGAATATCGAAAGAGAGCCTTTTACCGTCGGATCTCAATCCCATGGCCAACAAGTCCACCAAAACAGAGAATTGAAGTAAAAAAAAAAAAAGATTAATTTAAGGCATGGAAATGGAATCGCTTCTGGATTTTTGGCGTGGGCGTTGGGACGACGCCCAGAATCTTCTTTTTCGCTTCTGCAGCTGTGCTATCGTGTACGAGTACCCAGTACCAGAATAGCATTCACTTCCCATTCTTCACGAAATATCGTAAATTTTAACTAAAATACATTATTTCTTAAATTTTATTTCAAATTTTACCTAGTTTAAAAAAAAATTACTGAATACAACCGGCTTGAAAAATCGGTGTATAACCGTGTCCTAACTGGAGGCCTAATCAAACGGTTCGTTTCATTTCAAATCATTTCGATTATGTGATGACAAGTCTATGTAGCCTAGATGCAAGTTTTCTCCTATGAAGCATTTCCCTCCCTCCTTCCCCTTCTCTTTCTCGTTCTAATCTCTTCGTATCTTTCATTCTCTAAAATTGATCTTCTTCATCTCCATTTTCGTCAGGTTCGTCTCCTAACCTACCCCCTTCGCCACTGGACAAATGGCTCAGTAACCGTTGCCCATGCACGTCGATCCCCCACGGACTCTCTCTTATCACCATCTCTCCCACGTTGCTCACTTGGAAATCACCTTCGCTATTTAACATCTCTCTCTCGAGACTCATCTCACTATAAGCAATCCAGAAAACACAAACAGCCCAAGTCACAAGAAAACATACAAATTGCAAAAGAAAAACAAGTCAGGATATGCTTTAATATTTAGTTCTACTTAAACTGTTAAGTGTTCTTCCTGTTGCTGATTATGTAAGATAATTTGTGAGGTGGGAATTAATATTGGATTTCACCTTATGGAAGGAAAAAGAGCTTCCTCCAACTTGAATGGTAACATCACTTGGGATCTCCTACGAGGAAATCTATAAAAAGTTTTGACACTATCTTCAATATTTCTACCCACGAATATATCTTCTAAGAAAAACTCATTAAAACATTTAGTTAAAGACAAAACAAATGTATTGAAGCAAACCGTTCACTGGTTCTCTTCAGGGCAGTGGAAAGAAGATCCTTCTTAGAATACATGTCAACAATGGTGGGTGAGGTCTCCTTCTGATCTAGATCCTCCATAGCCAGCTGAGACTGAGGCACCCTTTATCACTTTCTATTCTCCATAATCTTCATAATATAGTGGATGATGAAGCCAGCAAGAGCATAGAAAGGCTGAGATGCAATTCCTGTCTCTGGTTTTGGTACTGAAACAACACCTGCACGTGAGCTATGTCATCCCCAATACTTCTTTTGTTTCTTTTTTGGCACTTTTTTTTTCAAAATTCAACATATAAGAACCTCAAGACCTAAACTATTATGCAGTAATAATGATGATAGAAGCTGAAGCTACATCTCTTTGTTCTCTAAATTAAACACAAACACCAGCTCTGTTCTTAGTTATGAAAACAAGGGATGGTTGGGGAGTGAGTAGAGACGAGTGATACTAGGCTATCCGTGGAGGCTATGCCAAGCTCTGTGTGTGTGTGTGTGTGTTTTTTTTTTTTCCCTATGAGCCACAGCGGCCAAGTCTTCATCAACGTGGGTCTTTAATGCATTGGCTAACAGTGGTTGTTGTGATTTAGTGGTGCTGCGGCTTGGAGCAGCAGCAATTAGAGGAAACGTTGCTAGCGGCTTGCCGTGGGAATGAAAAGGCTTACAGCAGTGCATGTTTATAATGGGCAGCAAGTGCATGCTCGGTTTTAGGTCATATAAAACAGAGGCTCTCGTGGCTCAAGGTTCAAACCACGACGGTGACCAAGGACGAAATGCTTCAACTTCACATGAACTCTCTGGTTTTGCTCAGGGGATGGTTGCTCAAGGAAGACAGACCCATTTCAATTTCCCTCCTTCGCAATATTTCGTTCGTTTAACCCTTTTTTTTCCTGACGTGGCAGCCGATTCCGCACCGACGGTTGTATATAGCAAAATTGATTTTCAAAAGACATCATAAATCTCATTCCCTATCTTTTTCCTTAAATATTAAAATAACTTTTTTCTATTCATTCTTTATTATTTTTTTCTCTCACTTTTATTTCCATTCTTAATTATAACATTTTTTTTCTTTTTCTTCTTCTTTTCAAAAATCACATTTTTTATCTTCTCTCCAAGGGTAATTTTTTTTGTCTTCTCTACAACGGTAATATTTTTTGTCTTCTCTCTAATGGTAACATTTTTTTGTCCTATTGTAAAGATAATTTTTGTTTTATAAATAGGTATTTTCGTTACAATTAGATTTTCACATTCTCCTCAACCTAACCCCTATTTCATCTTACAAATTTTCAATTTTTGACTTTGTCTCCTACTCACTTCATCAAATGGTTAGTTCATACTTCCGCAAGTTGTTGCTTAACTTATCCTCCAAAGGTGAGTTGGAGGTTGTTCTTAATAACGATGATGAATTAACATCCCGGAGTTGAAACAGTAAATAAGACTTGACACAACACATAACACATCATTAAGACAGAGCACAAGGGCATTGAAACAGAACACAGCAATGGGTCTACACAGATCAACATAAAGCATTAACACAGCACGTAGCATTGAAACACAATACATAGTATTGAAATAGCACATTACATTCAAACAACACATAAGAGCATTCGCAACCCATTTTGCATTGACACAACACATAGTATGTTTGGTACAGTAAATAAGCATTGACACAGCAAATAGTATTGAAACAGCAAATAAGTATTGACAGAGCACAAGGGCATTGAAACATAACACATCATTAAAACAGAACATAGTAATGGGTCTGCACAGACCTACCCAAAACATTGACACAACACATGGCATTGAAACAGACATAGCAATGGGTTTATATAGACCAACCCAAAGTATTGACACAGCACACGGCATTGAAACATAACACATCATTGAAATAGAACCATAGCAATGGGTCTACACAAACCAACCCAAAGTAATGACACATCACATAGCATTCAAACAACAAATAAGCATTGACAGAGCACAAGGGCATTGAAACATCACACAGCATTAAAATAGAACATAGCAATGGGTCTGCATAGACCAACCCAAAGTATTGACACAGCACATAGCATTCAAACAATAAATAAACATTGATAGGGCACAAGGACATTGAAACATAACACAATATTGAAACAGAACATAGCAATGGGTCTGCACAGACCAACCCAAAACATTGACACAACACATGGCATTGAAACATAACACATCATTAAAACAGAACATAGCAATGGGTCTGCATACCAACCCAAAGCAATGACACAGCACATAGCATTCAAACAACAAATAAGCATTGCAGAGTACAAGGGTATTGAAACATAACACAACATTGAAACAGAACATAACAATAAGTTTGCATAGACCAACCCAAAGCATTGACATAGCACATAGCATTGAAACATAACACATCATTGAAACAGGTCATAGCAATGGGCCTGCACAGACCAACTCAAAGCAATGACACAGCACATAGTATTCAAACAACAAATAAGCATTGACAGAGCACAAGGGCATTAAAACATAACACAGCATTGAAACAGAACATAACAATGGATTTGCACAAACAAACCCATGGGTGTACAAATCAGTCTTGGCATCAATTGAAACATCACATAGAAATTAAACCAAATAGAACACTAATAATTTCAGTGGACATAGCAGTAATACCCATTTTCAAAAAGAAAAATGCACAAATTGAACCCATCATTGTAACCCGTGAGAAATCTAGGTTTTTAATTTTGGAAATCCTAGATCTTGAAATCCAGCCATGGAGGAACCATATAGGGGTCAAATGGGATAGAGAACCTCGGTGCAGACAGCTATTGAGGATCCCAGATTGAGGAGAGTTCTCCATGGAGGAAGCCAAACAGTCGTGACTACACAATAGGCATAGGGGAACCCATGAAATGGAGGAAGGGACCAAAACCACGAATGCACAAATGGACTTACAGTGATGAGAGGATGGAGATGAGTTCGTCGATAGTGGTCGCGATTCGAGGGAAGGGCCAAAACCAAGAACGCATCCAACAGTCGAAGGAAGGGGACGTAAGAGGGAACCCAGAAACCAACCAAAGAGAACGGTTTGGGATGAACAGTCGATCCCCATATTTGGAGATCCACTATAGCATCCTTATCCATTCACCAAAAAATGGGGAATGAAATGGGGAGGGATTTGGGCAAAATCTCCAAATGTTTTCCCAAAATTTGGGGATTTAGACGGATTGTGAATGCTCTAATAAACCCAAAGGATTTGACTTTCCTCCGTTTAAATTTTTAACATGATCTATCTCTACTAAAAATTTAACATTCATTCTCTTTTATTATGCCGTTCAGATGAGATAATATTAGAAGTTTTGTTAAAAGTTAAATAAAATATTACTATAATATTATTTGTTAATATTATTTTTGTTTTGAGATTTGAAAAAGTTGAATTGTTTATTATATTTTGTATGAGAGTTTAGAAAAATTGTAATGATTATATAAAATGAGATGAGATAATTTAGTTTTGTGTAACCAAACCAATCCTCAGTAATCAATGTAATTTTATTTGGTTTGATTAAAAATCTTGTGATCACATTGTCATTGGATTTTAACAGCAGATATTATGTTACTTTTATAACAGGAGGCAAGTCAGAACCAAACTAGAATTCTTTTATAATAGGAGGCAGTATTTTTTTTTTTTAGCAATACCAATTATCCTATAGGACAATGCTAGGGGTTGCAGTGGTACTCGCTAGGCCTGCCCTTAGTTCATTTGAATTTTTTTAAATACTGTTTTAAAATTTTTAGCCATTAAGAAAATAAATTAAAATATCCGAGTGATAATTTCAAAGGTGCCAAGTATCACTTTCCTTAACAATGTTAGTTAAATTTGATTTTATAAATTAATTATTTTTGTTCACTTAAAATATGATAAAATTAATATAACTAATAAGGGTAATGATACCCTTATTACAACTTATCTACTACCCAACTCCCATGTGTCCTTATTTTATCTCTTTCTTTCTTCTATTTTTTGCACCAACTGAGATTCAAATACAAGCAGAACATTTCCTTCGCGCCCACCCAACTTGACGCTCACCTCCTCACACCCTAGCTCTTCCCTCTACATCCAAAAGCCGTCGTCAATGGCTGCAACCCGAGACAAGAAAGTGCCTGTGACACACTATCTCTCTCTCTCTCTTCAAAAGCTCCCCTCATGTGAGGATACGCTCCTCTCCCTCTCCATCATGCCCAAAACTTTCGAACCAGAAGTGATATTGGAAAAGTTTATGGGCCTCTAATGGCATGGATGGTGTTCTATGACCCATTCTAGATAGAGGACAACACTTTTCATAATTTTTAGAATGACAAGCATATGAATTCATGAGATAAGCCTCATCCAATATTACACTAAATTTCTCGGGTTATTACTCAGTTTGATTCTTAAAAATTTGGAGTTCCACAGGAGCTACACTCCCTAGAAAGAATTAATAGACCAAATGCCTCTTAACCAAGAAGCAACTCATCCAATACTTGAAAGGAAAGAAAGACTTGAATTGTTCTCTAGAAATGTCCACTACAAATTGAGAAACGATGTACCATAGGAAACAAGACATCTACCAACTAGGTTCCAGGCCTAGCTAAACTATTGCCAATGTATGTTGGCTTCTAAGACTCAACGAGACAGCATACAACATGTTTATCACTTACAACCCCAAGCATCCAGTACTCTAATCATATCTCTTTTCCATTGGTAAAACCCAAGCTTCAAAAATCAACTAAGCCTAACTCACATGTGACACAAGCGTTTGGATAGTGAGAATATTTGAGAAGTGTTAAGAATGTTGTGAATAGCAGTGAAAAAGTAATAATAGAATATTGAATAGTAGTGAAAAATAATGAATAGTAATAAAAAGTAAGTCAAAAGTAATAATAAAGTAATGAATACTAGTGTAGAATGTTGAGAATACTTGAGGTACTCTTGGTACTCAAACCTAAAGTAAAGAAAACTCTTGATTCACCACCAATCTCTTCCTCAATAACTCAAAAGCATTTTCGGTGGACAATAGCCGGACCGGACTCATCAAATTCACCTTTGGATATTCACATCTGAAAAAGAAAAAGAAAATATCAACAAAACAACCAAGCAAGATCCAAAAACACCCACATGCTAGTCCATCCACTAGAAATCGAATGAAGTAATAGTAAATTCCTTAAAAGTTCTTTTAAAGAGGAAAAAAGTGATAGTGTGTCACAGGAACTTTTTTGGCTCAGGCTGCAGTAGTTGAAGGCGGCTTTTGGGTGCGGAGGGAAGAGCTCGGGCGTGGAGAGGAGACCATAAGGTTGGGTGGGCTCGGAGGAAATGGTCTACTTGTATTTTGAATCGGTGCAAAAAGTAGAAGGAAGAAAGAGATAAAATAAAGCCACGTGGGCTTTGGGTAGTAGAGAAGTTGTAACCGGTAGTAAGGGTATCATTACCCAACTAATAAATAAATTTTTTTAAAACAAATAACACTCTGCTCTAAAATAAACAAAAATAGCAAGAGAATTCACATATTGCAATATGTGAACTAGTTTTTGAAAACTCAATATTATTCATTTCAAATTTTTGTGTGTTATAAATGATACTCGGAAAAGTAACCTAAGTAAACATAATTATTGGTACATTTTTCAACCACAGAGGCCCAACGTTGTGGTTAGATAACATTCTCCTCTTTAATTGGTGGTGCTTGGTGGAGATAGTGCTTGAAGTGCTCATCCATGACTAGTTTAATGATAAATGATTGAAAATAAATAAGACAAGGGTTTATATGGTTTGGCACTATAACACCCCGCCTATTTACCCTTATAGATTAACTCTTAGATCAACACTAGACTTTAGAAGGCTACCTCATTAGAGTAGTCCATGACCCTAAGAGCATTAGAAAGAATTAAATTAAGTTTAGAATCTTGGTTAAGAGCAGTGATCGATCACTATACGATTAGTGATCTTGAAACCATGTTTTAAGCTATATTTTTATTCTTATCATTTCTCATCATTTTGTTCTAAAATTTCCTTGTTTGGTTATCCATTTCTAATACTCATAGACCATATTTGAATTTTAGATAAACCTTTACACATGTCATTTAGGGTAACGAAATGCCAAACCCTAAAACCATACCAATTGGCACCCATATGTACTTTTGTGTGCAATGGACTAATGTGTCCCTAGCTTGAATTTTTTTATACCATTTTTATCAAGGACATTTATGTCATTGGCCCCTCATTTATTCATGAAATTTCCTACCAAGTTTGGTTTTCGAAAACCCTAGCTAAAATTCCAAATTTTGTCCAATCCAAAAATGCCCTTGATTTCTTGGCAACCACCAATGAAAATTACTATTTATTTGATTTTATTTGATCACCACTTCACCACCCAATTCCCACCATATACCACCTAAAGAGGATACTCAAGTATGCCTTTGTAAAGCCCCGTCCTTGTGGTGAGACTTTTTAGAAAAATGATTTTAGAAAAGAAGACGGGAGTTACTGATCCTTTTACAATTTTTACTTCCATACCTAGGGTGCAAGACTCGACATTATAAAATAAAATGTGCTTTGAGAATAAAAGAGGTTTACAATGGAAAACATCAACCTTAAAATAAAAAGGTTTCTCATACATTTTAAACTCGTATGTCTGTCCTGACGCATTCTGCTCATTTAGCTCCTGTGGGGGGAAGGACATACATAAAAATTAAAATGAGTCGAATACTCAGTAAGTATTACTTTATACAGTTAAAATATACTAACATAAATTTTCATTTATGCATTCATCACTCCATATGTACCTTACGTACATAAGACATACATTCATTTTGAAAACATCACTAGGCGAGGTTTTTCTTAAAAAATATTTTCTTTTCGTAAAACATTTCTCCGGTCAGTACCTTCATTTCTTAAAGGGCTGAATGCATTTATACATTCTTTCTTATCACTTTCTTCTAGCTGATACACACTGTTATGCCCTGTGTGTTGGGGTTAGCGGTCTTCCTTTGGACCTAGATTCTGCCCATGGCACAGGTTGGGAATCTCTTTCAGTAAGAGGGCAGCAATGGGTGCACTACCAGTACTACTTACCCGACATTGCAATCAGCTCAGTCTTTTTGTACCATCATTCATTCAGTCATGGCCGTTATATATTTTCATACATTAAAACATTCATTTCCTTTCAATCATTTCTTTCTTTCATTCAGTCCTTTCTTTTTCAGTCCTTTTCATTTATCAGTCCATTCATGGAAAAATGTCATTTAAAAGTATGAGATTAAACATCATCTTTCATGGCATCTATAAAGCATCAGTTCATAAGGACATTTTAAAACACTTTCTTCGTATCGTTTAAAGCATCGTTTAAAGCATAAGGCATAAGCCTCACATCTCACTTCATGAAAATACATACAATACATACTACATATAGTCATCCATTCACATGTATACACTTAATACTTGAGTTGCATAAAAAGGAGCTGCCAAGAAGGGCCATATGTACATATACTTTTAAACACTTATAATTAGTATGCTTTCATAAAACATCATTTCATTTCGTTTCGTAAAGCATCGTAAAGGAGAAATATTTCTTTTGCATTTCATATCATTTTAGAAAACTTTAGAGGAGTATGAATATAATACTTACCTGAACTCCATGCTACTTTCAGATCATGTAGTCCATTCATGTGCATGTCAGGTGGCAACCTACATGTATACACATAACCTTAGCATCATTCTCTATCTAGTGCATAACTAAACTAGAAATAGAACTACACTTCACTTAAAGCACTCTCATTTCATCCATGGGCTCTTACGTGCCTTTTACTATGTTAAAACTTTCAGGGATCTATTTACGATCACTACCTCTTCCAAACCCGATGTTCTACTTTGAGTGCTTTCCCACTAGAGTGAATCCCATGATTCACCTTAGGGTTAAGACACTAAAACTTTCATCTTGTTATTCTTATTAACCTCATCCCAATGCATGACTTAGACCGACTAAGTCACGCATCCCAACCTAGACAATACATACGTCACTGCCTACATTCAAGCTTATGCTTCCTCATCGTCATCATCATCCTCATCCATGCATATTACACAACACTAAGCCAACTCTGAGGCTCAAATATCGTGTACCTATGCTTATGACAGATTACCCATTTCATATGGTAAATCCGTCTGGCATACATGTCTCACCTGATTACACATGTACCATACCTCCTTATCACTTAAGATCAACATATAACACGTTGATCACCTGCTTGTGTAAACAAGCCCATACTCCAATATCAACATTCTCTTAACCAGGCCAGCATGACTCTTCATACTACCCATCCCCCTTGATAGTTCATCCCAACACTAACACAACAAGACTCCATTCATAACTACACTTTACATCACGTTATATAGCTCAAGACTACTCCAAAGCTACATCGTGACCTTGTCAGGTCATTTGGCATCCTGCAATATCATTTCTACGCCAACTCCTAACTCATCATGAGAACGGTTCCTTACGTACTCTTGTCACATCATGACATCTTGTCACGTCCCGCTATGTTGCTCTTACACTAACTGCTCACTCATCACAAGCATGACTTCTTGTTTAACCATGTCAGTTCATGACATTCCCCTGTCATGCTTCTGTTGCACCACTATTACACTATTCTGTCACTTCACACATACTATCAGCCATAAGTCAACTACACGGTGACACTTGTCACCTCAAACTACAAGCCACATCACAGCTACTCCGGGATACTGTTCTACAGTTCCCGACACTACTCATCATGCTCTACGCTCATCAGCTATGCAACCATCCTTATCTTCGCGACATGCCACACGGTGTATTACTTCACCTCATGGAGTACACTCATGTGTACTCCCTTCACACGCTACGCCACATCACCATTACGGCATACACGCCATATGGTGCATCACTCCACCACATGGAGTACACTCCATTTGTACTCCCTTCACATTACTCTATGCCACACAGAGTACACTCCACGTGTACTCTTCTCATTCCACACTGTGCCATAAGGGTATATTTCATGTATACTCTCCTTATCCCACACTACGCCACGAGAGTACAGTCTCTTCCTAATCCACCACTACACCACATACTTTACAACCACACTTCACAACACACTTTCCAACTACGTCCAACATCTCACATACACAACACATAACACCACCACACTATACAGCAAAATCCATAAATACTAACAACATAGTCCACAACCTAACCAACCAACTAACATAATAACGAGGATAAAGGAAAGAGAGTTATACCATTGACGGAATAACCAGTGCATTGCTTGTTGTCCAGTATGACCAGTGGCATTGGAAGCCACTAGCTTGGGCAGTAGCGATTACTACCGTGACCTTACAACGGGACTATCTCGAATACCAGATTTAGGATTCTAGTGAGTAGATTTGAGCTATGCGAGGGTGGCCGACATGGTGAGGAGTCCGTGGGTCGCGGCTAAGGTCGTGTACAGTGGCTATCCACCATGTGGTGGCTGTTTAGGCATTTGGATAGCTAGGTGTGGTCTTGGAATGGCTTGTGGTAGCCTCATGGTGGTGGTGAGGGGTAGAACACTACGGATCTAGCCATGTACAGTGCATCCGAGAGGGTGAGGATGCGTGTGAAGGCTAGGGGCAGTTGGGGACTATGGCCAGGCATGGAGGGGCTGAGGGAGGTGCAGTGGAGCTAATGGTGGCATTGGGGTGGCGCCACGGTGGCTGGAGGCAGCAAATCTGGGCTATGCATGAGAGAGAGCTCGTGAGAGAGGGGGTGTGTGTGGGGAGGCAAGATGGCTCGGCTGGGCATGAGGGTGGATAGGGGAGGTCATCAGTGGGAGGAGAAGCTTCTGGTGGTGGTGTGGTGGCATGGTGGCCGTGAGAGCCAGTGTATGGCGACAATGGGAGGAAACCCGTGGTTTCATGAGTGGCCTAGGGAGGAGCTACGGGCTTCAGGTCAAAGGGAGGAGGAAGGGGGTGGTCAGGAGAGACTCGTGGTGGTGCTCGATGGTAGCAGTGGCTAACGACGGCGATGCTAGGAGGGAGAAACCGTGCGGGTAAACCCATTTTGGGTTGCTCGCATGAGAGGAGAGGGATGTGCTCGCCGACATGAGGTGGAGCCGATGGTGGTGGCTGGTGTCACTACTGGTGGCGCACGACGACGCTAGGTGGCTTGGAGGAGAGGATCGGGTGAGAGGGAAGGAGAACCTGCGTGAGCTAAGGGAGAGGAGAGAGAGAAAGGGAAGGGAAAAGCGAAGGAGAAAGAGAGGGAGCTAGGGTTTTAATCACAACCCTTCATCTTGGGATCTTTAAGACGATCTAATGGTGGACTTTAATTACTGATTTTAAAATGCATAAACATTAATTTAACTAAAAGCACTGAGAGGAATTAAGATAGAATATTATTTAAACTAAACTTTAGTTTATAAAATAATATTCCTTCATCATTAATAAAATGATGAAGTCTTGCTTAATATTTTTAAGATAATAAAACCATCTAATTAATTAGAGTTTTCAACATAATTTAAATCCCATAATATTTTAAATAACTGAAATCATTTAGATAAAATGAGTTTCTATAATTATAATATTTTTGGAACTCTTCAAAAATATTATAATTGTCTTACTTAAATCAAGCTTGGTCCAATAATAGTAGAAATAACTCATATAAATATTTTTAGGGCATTTAAAATATTTGAGAGCTTTAAAACACTGGGCTTGCTTTAAAAATCAACCGCTATATTTAAAAAACATGACTTCAATATTTAAAATGCGTAGACGAGACTCGTGATCAATCGAGAGATAAAGGAGCGGGTTGTTACAACCTTAAACTAGCAACAAATACCAAGAGGATAGTCCAAATGAATAAGACAAAAAAGTTTTGCCTTGTGAATTACCCCATACCCGGCAACACCATTAACCCTTAAACATTGCATTAATTGTACGACCCTTTCACCATTACCACACGACAAAGCCCCTTTCCCCATAGCCATCTCAGCCTACTCTAAGGTGCAATGATCACCAAGTTAGCCAACCACCTAAGGAGGATCTAGGCAAGGCAACATCCTCAAAACTGCCCAAACCCCCCAATCAGAGGCCACCTTGCCAACACCACACACACCCCTTGGAGCTTATATAAATTCCACTCCACCCCCACTTCTTCCTCACTTCACTTCCTCAAACTCCCTTGAGTTTTCTTGAGAGTTCTCATCCTCTAGGTTCTTTGAAGTTCTTAGGTGTTCTAAGTGAGTTCTTGAGTTGTGAGCTTTGAGTGGGAAGCTTCAAAGGCTATGGAATCTTTGTAAGTTTTCTCTCTAGATCTTAGTTTATATGTTAAGTTGTGTTTTTTAGTGTTAGCATTAATTCAGGGTGATTATAGCATGAGATACCATGTTTAGCTAGAAGCCAAAATATTTGTGGATAGGTTTATTATTTAAATTATTTTGGTGAAAATATTAGTTATGGCATGCCTTGATAATTCATGATATGATTCGAGTATGTCTTAGAATAATTTTGGAAGGTTTAGTTTGAGATTAGAAACATGCCATAATAGATTTTAATCTCTATCTTGTGTTTATCATCAAAGCATATATGGTTTGACTTTTAATCATGCTTCATTTGAGAAAATTGACTTATTTAACTTAGGCTTAATATATGATCATTTAGAGAACCTTGTGATTGGGATAAGAAGAATGCATGATTTAATTCTAGCATGTCATTGATAGAAAGGACATATCATGCATCATTTGAGGTTTAGCTAGAATTTAAAGATTTTATTAGGCATGACTAAGTGTTGGGATAAACTTGCTCAAAGTTAATCTTTTATTTCTTCATTAAGGATTTATAGTGATCATTTTTTTTTTTTTTATTGAAGGAATTTTTCATGCACACATTCATGAGGATCAATAGTCATATAGGCATCAACTATAGAGCATACCACGAATTGAGAATGAATAAGCTAAGATCACTTTGATTTTTCTAAGGCATAGACGGTCTTAGAATGTGCATGATATGAGGTGTGATAACCCGAACCTAGTTATATTTCATCCGTAATTATTTTTCGTTGCCTTACTATTATTTTAGGGCCATGAGATTAGGTCTAGTTGGATAGAGGACTTGGACTTGTAGTTTGGCATCCAAAGCCCAAGAGAAAGGGCCACTCAAACTCCTAGAATTCAGCCAACTAAGTGGGCTTGAGCCCATAAACCCTAGAAGAGCCATAGGAACACACCTAGGCCATAAGCCTTGTGCCATTTGTCACGCATATAAGGCTTATAAGTCTGGACGTGTAAATGGGCTAAGTGGGAGAGAGACGAGTGTTTGGAACGCCAAAGGAGGCATGCACGCCAACCCTAGTGATAAGTCCTTCGGTTTGCTACTTGTCCTTCATGCAAGATGATTTCTAGAAGAATGAATGATAAGATGAATTAGGGAAGGCCAAAGGCCACTTGGCCAACTCACCTACATGTACACCCCATGCCATTTGGCAATTGGTTGTAGTTCCAAGAAGATTTTCAAGGGAGGTGGCACCTAGGGAAGACAAAAAAGGGATCATTTTCAAGAGATTGCATAGGGAAGCCCAAGGGACAAAAGGGATTTTTGGATTTCCCTCACCCACACGCCCACTCAAGTGATTTTCTAACATTTTGCTACTTGTCAACCATACACTAGCAGCAGGCCACCTAATCAAGGAGCACTAGAAGATGAAAAATCTTCATGGGGAAATGAGAGGAAGTGGACGGCAAGGGCGCGCACACACACAAGCCTATGCCATGTCACACACATGCAAGCATCACTTTTTGAAAAAATGGAGAGACTATGAGGTTATTTTACTCTTTTGCCCTAAGATACATTTCACCTAGACAAGAGAATGAGGGGTTTGGAAGACCAAGAGATTCGACTAAGGGGGGTTACACTCCACATCCATGTGCCTTTTAGCCTTCCCAAAGCAATCTAATGATAAAGAATATGAAGGAACATTCGGCTAAGGGGAAAGGCCACACGCCACTTATCCTTCATCAATGGATCACTAGCAATCAATAGGATTTTGTGGAGAGTTCTATATAAAGGGGGAGGAGCCACACGCCCAAGGACCTTTCTCTTTTGCCATTTTTGGATTTTACATGCTCTCATCCTCTCCACACTCTCTCACACGACCACTTGGTGTTTTCATCACTTTCTTACATTTTCTTTCCAAACAAACACGAAAACAACTCTTCTCTGCATACAGGAAGGACCACGACACCAAGCCTAAAGGAATCCAAGGTGAGGACCTCGTTTTCTTACTTTTTTTTCACACTACTCACACCCCACTCGAGGAGATCATAGAATCTCCAAAGAGCTTGAAATTCTTGAAGGGTCACATATGATTTCAATTTTATTTCATTTTGGAATAATTTAGGGCTTTCCAAGGGGGAGAAGCTGAAAATTTGAGGACTTACATCCTCTAGACAATCGGCTAAACACACACACACACATTACTCATATGTTCATAACCTAACCATGGTTACGTGAACTTGAAGGGTTTTCATATTCAAAAACCCTAGAGCCGAATGGTTGAGGTATTTCCAACAATAAGTGATGAACCCTAGAAACCTTACACACATTCATGCACATGGATTAGGGTTTAAAACCTTTGCTTTAACAAGTTGTACTTTCGTTTACAGCTTGCTAGTCCTTTCTTGAAAGATTTTTGTAACTAAATACTCAACTTAGTTTGGTTAACATGTGTATATATTTGTATAAATNTACATGCTCTCATCCTCTCCACACTCTCTCACACGACCACTTGGTGTTTTCATCACTTTCTTACATTTTCTTTCCAAACAAACACGAAAACAACTCTTCTCTGCATACAGGAAGGACCACGACACCAAGCCTAAAGGAATCCAAGGTGAGGACCTCGTTTTCTTACTTTTTTTTCACACTACTCACACCCCACTCGAGGAGATCATAGAATCTCCAAAGAGCTTGAAATTCTTGAAGGGTCACATATGATTTCAATTTTATTTCATTTTGGAATAATTTAGGGCTTTCCAAGGGGGAGAAGCTGAAAATTTGAGGACTTACATCCTCTAGACAATCGGCTAAACACACACACACACATTACTCATATGTTCATAACCTAACCATGGTTACGTGAACTTGAAGGGTTTTCATATTCAAAAACCCTAGAGCCGAATGGTTGAGGTATTTCCAACAATAAGTGATGAACCCTAGAAACCTTACACACATTCATGCACATGGATTAGGGTTTAAAACCTTTGCTTTAACAAGTTGTACTTTCGTTTACAGCTTGCTAGTCCTTTCTTGAAAGATTTTTGTAACTAAATACTCAACTTAGTTTGGTTAACATGTGTATATATTTGTATAAATCTTTCATTGTTATTGTTACTTTTGATTGAAAATCTATGTTTTACTTGGTTGAATATTCTGTTTCGACTTTGTATAAGATCATGAAAGAGGTTATATGTTTTGGATCTATGTTGAAAATGCCATGATTCACCTGCACATGTTTCAGTTTTGCTTGAGGTTATTGATATTTCATGTCATGAAGATTCGGTTATTGTAAGGTTAAGTGTTTCAGATTTGTGTGATATTGCCATGACTTTTATCTATTATGCTTCAAGTTTGGAATATGTTAAGTGAAGTTTTCCATATTAAGATGCTTTGATGTTTCGGCCAAGTTATATTCTTCTATGTCATGAAGTTGTTTTGATATTTCATGTATCTTATGTTATCATGCCATGATTTGAATATGTTACACTTAATTATTTCATGCACGACGTTTCGTGTGTCACATGTCAAGTGTAAAATGGAGTACGTCTTAAATCTCATGTCACATGTATTTGGGTAATTGGTCATTTTGAAAGAAAAAGAAAACTGTCAAAAAAATATTTTATCACGACTCCAATTGCTAAGACGGGGGAATGTCTTGTTAAAACTCCTATATCCACTCTGAAGTACTTAAGAATGGAGTGGTAACCCTTGAGTCGACAAAGAACCGTCGGCATATCTCGAATGGATCTTTTTTTAAAGTATGCAGAAACGAGGTAGCACCTAATGCTAATGAGTGCCATGAAGGCTAATAACTCGATGAAGTACTGTCGTGTTATAATGATTATGAATAAAACGTATTTACCACGATATATATATCGTTGGTGGTATTGTAACTAGCAGGAACACACGGTGCTTAGGGGAGCTATGTTGTTCCCACAATGCGTTATAAGAATAAGGTTATGAGCTCACATGATATAGATCACGTGATATGATATGATACGATAAGGATCATGTGATTTTGATTAGATATGAAATGATGTCAAATAATGTTTTTCTGAAAAATCTAAGAATTATGTTACATGTCTTTTGAAAAAAGTTAAATGTATAAGTCAATTTTTGGTCATGTCATGTGTCAAGTACATGTTCAAGCATGCATTTTATGGTTTATCACTTGTATGCTTATGCTAATCATTGTATGTTATATGTTTACTTGCTGAGATTTCTCAAAATCTCATTGTGGTGGTTTTCACTACTATTTCCCACCCGGAATGATCGAAGTTGTGATAGATTTAGAAGATCACCCCATGGTGAAATGCAAGAGGACTACGGTACCCCGACCAGCGAGGAGGTATCAAAGAACAATGAGAGCTCTTCGGAGCCCTCCTTGTTGGATAGGATACTGAACGTTGACCAACTAATTTTCGAGGCACTACAACTCATTGATGAGCTGAATAGATTAAGGAATCGTGGCAATGATCGATTTTTGGAGAAAAGTAAGAAACCCGACTAGTTGTGAAAAGAAAGAGGGACCGTTTTCCTATGCCAGAAATATTTACTAATGAATTAAGCTCTTTTGTGAACGGTCCCTTTGTTTTGGGGAAAAATGTTTTGTTGGTTACCTATGTTTTGGGAGACAATGAACATATTTTTCATTGGGTATTTTTGATATGAATGTTATGTTAAAGGCAATGTTTGGGTTATGCTTAGTCTTACAGTACCATGTGCTAAGACTATTGCTTTAGGCGTTGTCTAGTTTCACGCGAACTTTACATTTTTTGCTACATTAATTATTGCATATTGCTAGTATATATAGAAGCATTGCATCTTATTTATCATGTACGAGGGGTAAGTAGCCATGTGTTGGATGTTCCTGCATTTCAGTCACCGTTCAATCTCAAGAAGGGGCTGGGGCCGCCACATGAGGACTATGAATTTTGGTTAAGATTGGAGAGCATTTGCATTAGTAGCAATATTTGGAAGTTTTTTAGTATTTTTGTAATTTCCCTTTTATCTAGATTTTTTTTCCCCATAAGCTAGTATAGATTCTAATTTAGTACAATTTTTATCACAACCACTACCTCACTTCAACTTCAACAATCTGTAAGTTGGACTCTAATTTACACTTTGATCATTACTTATGATTTATTGATAAATTTCGCATTCATTTTATAACTTTCATTTTGAGCATGAAATGTCATATCTTATGTTCCATTGTCATTTTGTATACAACTATCATTTTTTAAATGTGCAATGTACATGCATATCATGAAAATCATTTCTTAAAAGTATTGCATGAAAAATTATTTTATCACAACCCCTAAGGCTAGGATGTGGAAGTATCCTGATAGAACTCCTATATCCACTCTGGAGTGATTAAATATGGAGTGGTAGTCCATGGGTTGACGAAGAACAGTCAACAGGCTTCGAATGGATTCGTTTTAAAGAACGCCTAAGTGGAGTCATATGTTACAACACTTAATGCTCGTGGGTGTACATGTTATGATTTTTATGATATTATGTTATGTTATGTTATCAATGCATTGAGAACGATAGTTTTAACATGAGTTGTACTACGGTCACCAGCTCCCCACCTCTCGACTCGTCAAACCTTTTTGACTCCTCGGTGAGTCGCTCATGATTTTGCTAGGAGGGAGATCCTTGGCTGGAGAGTGACGAGATTAGGCAGTGAAGATTTCATGAGGAGCATGTTAATGCTTTTTATGATACTAATGACGATGAGTATTACTATCATTCTCAGGACAAGGTTTCTGATAAGGATCCTGACAGACCCCCATCGAGCCCCGAGTCATAGTACAGTTGGTGAGTCATGCTTGACTTTGTGTTTGATTTATGTCTTGTTTGCCAAGACCCCGATTTCAAAGATGAAATCTTGTTTTAAGGGAGGGGAGGATGTAACACCCCACCGGTTTACCCTTACACATTAATTCTCATATAAACACTAGAATTTAGAAGATTAGCACATTAGAGTAGTCCATGACCCTAAGAGCTTTAGAAAGAATTAAATTAAGTTTAGAATCTTGGTTAAGAGCATTGATTGATCACCACACAATTAGTGATCTTGAAACCATGTTTTAAGCTTGATTTTTATTCTTATCATTTCTCATCCTTTTGTTCTAAAATTTCCTTGTTTGGTTATCCATTTCTATTACTTATAGATCATATTAGAACTTTAGATAAACTTTTACACATGTCATTTAGGGTAATGACATGTCAAACCCAAAAATCATACCAAGCAGCACCCATGTGTACTTTTGTGTGCAATGGACTAATGTGCCCCTAGCGCAAAATTTTTTTATACAATTTTTATCAAGAACATTTATGTCATTGGCCCCTCATTTATTCATGAAATTTTCTACCAAGCTTGATTTTTGAAAACCCTAGCAAAATCTCAAATTTTGTCCAATCCAAAAATGCCCTTGAATTTTTAGCAACCACCCATGAAAATTTCAATTTATTTGATTTTATTTGATCATCACTTCACCACCCAATCCCCACCATCTATCACCTAAAGAGGATACTTAAGTATGCTGAAACTAGCCACAAATGCCAAGAGGATAGTCCAAATGATTAAGAAAAAAGGTTTGCTTTGTGAATTACCCCATACCCGGCGGCACCATTAACCCTTAAGCATTGCATTACCACATGGCAAAGCCCCTCTCCCCAAAGCCATCTCAGCTTACTCTAAGGTGCAATGATCACCAAGTTAGCCAATCACCCAAGGAGGATCTAGGCTAAGCGGCATCATCACCACTGCCCAAACCCCCCAATGGGAGGCCACCTTGCCAACGCCACACACACCCTTTGGAGCCTATATAAACTCCACCCCACCCCCCATCTCTTCCTCACTTCACTTCCTCAAGCTCCCTTAAGTGTTCTTGAGAGTTCTCATCCTCTAATTCTTTGAAGTTCTTAGGTGTTCTAAGTGAGTTCTTGAGTTGTGAGCTTTGAGTGGGAAGCATGAATTTGTCATGCATGCATTCATGAGAATCAATAGTCAAAATTTCGTATAGGCATCAACTAAAGAGCATTCCACGAATTGAGAATGAATAGGCTAAGATCGCTTTGATTTTTTTAGGCATAGACGATCTTAGAATGTGCAAGATATGAGGACTATGAATTTTGGTTAAGATTGGAGAGCATTTGCATTAGTAGCAATATTTGGAAGTTTATGGGTATTTTTGTTATTTCCATTTTATCTAGAAAAATTTATTTTATTTTTTCCTTTAGCTAGTATAGATTCTAACTTAGTAAGTTGGCCTCTAACTTACAATTTGATGATTATTTATGATTTATTGATAAATACCGCATTCATTTTATAACTGTCATTTTGAGCATGAAATGTCATATCTTATGTTCCATTTTTGTCATTTTACATACAATTATTATTTTTTAAATGTGCCACATACATGCATATCATGAAAATCTTTTTTAAAAGTATTGCATGAAAAATTATTTTATCATGACCCCAAAGGCTAGGATGGGAAGTATCCTAGTATAACTCTTTTATCTACTTTGGAATGATTAAATATGGAGTGATAACCCCTAAATTGACGAAGAGCAGTCAACAGGTTTCGAATGGGTTATATTTAAATAAAGCTAGAGCAAAGTCATATGTTATGACACCTAATGTTGGTGGGTGTAGATGTTATGATTTTTACGATGTTAGGTTACCAATGCATTGAGAACGGGTCTGCAGACAATGTAGTTTCAACGTGAGTTGTACTGCGGTCACTGGTAGGTACTCATAGTGCATATGGGAAACTGTGATGATACTATACGTTATGCTAATTCTATGATTTTATGTGATTCATGATGAAAAACTAAGTTTTTAACGATGGAAGTGAAATTATATTTTCTATAAGAAAATGTGCATCAAAAATCTATTTTCTTGAGAAATCTAAATGGGAGACAAATACAGTTTTTCTGCTGCGACGCCCCCAACCTTCACTTGGGATGGAACGGAAACAGAACATCGGGACATGTAACATAAGGTTACAAACTCTCATACATGACAGTTAACATGCAATGCATCCTATAAGTGTAACTAACAGAATGCAATATTCTAAGCAAATTAAAGGTGAAAATAAAACTTATGCCAGAATAACTAAAAACATCTCAATTCATTAATAACCATCATAAGTTTAAACCAAATAGTACCATAATCTTAATACAGCTAATCGTCATAAAAATTCTCCAAAGCTAGATTAACTGCTTCATGCGTTCTGGAGCATGAATGACTAATGCTATGAACATTAGGATAAGGTCCAGTCTTTTTTCGAGATTTGACTCTTCCTCAATCAATTGGATCCACCCTTCCATCCAATCCATCCTCCTTGAGTCCTGACACAACTTTTATCATTCAAAGTAGAATGATAGTTGGTCCATAAGAGGTGAGATTTAATTGAAATATCAGTAAGTTAAACAACCAACATGCACAAAAATAATTTATCCATGATGAATGATAAATATGAAATGCATATAATGCAGAAAATCAGTGTCACCCATCCAGATTCCTCAACATTTTCAGAAAAACTGAGACACATTTTCGTAGAGAACAATTTTCACTTTATTGGCAAAAATAGTCAGAACGTTTCATCATTATTAGCAATTTATAATTAATCATAACATCATAACGTGTGGTATTATCACAATTCCTCATATACACTGTGAATACCTGCTGGTGACCGTAGTACAACTCACGTTGAAACTACGTTGTCTGCAGACTCATTCTCAATGCATTGGTAACATAACATCATAACATGTACACCCACCAGCCTTAGGTGTCATAACATTTGACTTCACTCCAGTGTTCTTTAAAAAGAACCCATTTGAAGCTCGTTGACTGTTCTTTGTCAACTCAGGGGTTACTACTCCATTCTACTCCAGAGTGAACATAAGAGTTTCATTAAGATAATTCTCCATGTCTTTGGGATCGTGATAAAATTTATTTTCATGCTGTGTTGAAAAATGTATTTCATGACATATGCAAATGTAACAAGCTTTCATGTTAAAATGATATTTATAGATGCAATATGCTAAATGGTGAAAATATCACATGTCATGTAAGTATGCACTTAATGTATCGTATAACATGATATTTCATGCTCAAAATGATAATTATAACATGAATGTAGCATTTATCAATAAATCATAAATAACTTATCAATGTGTAAGTTAAAGACTAACTTACAAACATCCTAAGTTTGAAAAGTTATAATGGCTGAAATCAAATTCATAGTAAGTTAGGATTTATACCACTATGGAAGATGTTCATAATCAAAGGCTTAAAACAATGAGTATTTATAAAAATACTCTTAAACTCTTAAAAATTGTCACTAAGGTCCTAAATTTTTTACTATTTGCAAACAAATCTAAAATTTAACCAAACTTCATGGACCTCATATTTTTTAAGTTCTAAAATCATCTATACCCTTAGAATTGTAAAATTCAAAGTGAAACTAGTTCAAACATTCCCAACCAGTAGCATGCACTCTAGTTGAAGTCTTAGTGTGATTTCAACTATCGCTCCCTATGAATGCATGCTTGTACAAATTTTCATTAGTCACAAAAAATCACTACAGGAAGGTAGGAACCCTCCATCATTGGAAGGACGACAAACAATAATGAAAGCTATCCGCCAAATGACGAAAGTGTTACGACACCAGATGGAGCAAGGGAAGAATGCTAGGCAAAAGCCGCTTAGAGGAAAAAACCGAAGGTGTCCGTTTGAGAGATTTCTAGTATATAGATACCTGAATTTCGTGGGTATAGAAGGAGCCCTAAAAGCTAACAAGGGGCTTTATCAACTTAGAAAGGACTTTTGACATCAGTGGGTGAATGGAGGAGCAAAAGGTCCAATATGCCAGATACTTACTTTAAGGTGAAGCCGGTATATGGTGGGACACAAAACGACAATTGTTGGCATGTGAGTTGGGAGACATAGCTACTCTCACTTGGGAGTGGTTTAAGAAGAAATTTGATAGTCCTTTCTTTCCAAAAATGGCAAAGCAGCAGAAGACATTGGAATTTGCAAATCTGACACAAGGTAATCTAACGGTGGAATAGTATGAGGCTCGGTTTATGGAGCTACGGAGATTCGCCCCTCATTTAATTAATGCGGAGAAGATGCATGCCAGGAAGTTTCAAGATGAGTTACAACCATGAATTCGGAATCAAGTTGCATGCCTGCAAATTGAGAATTTCCAAAAATTAGTCAATGTTGCTTCTATAGCGGGGGCGGAGCAACGGAGTTTGATCTCCCAAGTCCACACGGATCGAAAAAGGGGAATTCCTTACTCTCCTAGGAGGAATATGGAAAAGAGAAAGGTATTTGCCACCATGGGTAAAGGAAAAGGTATAATGGTCGAGAACACGGTACTCGGCACACCACCATGCCAAAGATGCGGGTGAAGGCATAGCGGTGAAAGCCAGTTAATCACCAGAGCATGCTTTAAATATGGTCAGACCAGTCACTTGATTTGAGATTACCCATGTAACATGCCTGGAGGAGCAACAACACCAGGTGGCAGAGTACAAACCCCCATGAAGGCTAAGAAGGTTTATGCCATCACACCTGGAAAGGTAGATTTAGTGGATGATGAGGCAACTGATGCCAGAGTAATCATTGGTAATATTTTCAACCCTACCCAAACTAGTACTAGTGTTTGTTTGAGAATCCCTAAATAGCCCTAGTTACCCAATTAGGTAAGGTTAAGTTGATTCAACACACGGCTTGAGCTTTGTTTGATACCGGAGTGTCACAATCGTTTGTGTCTTTTGGATGTGTGCAAAGATGTGAGTTGAATGCACGCGAGTAGTTAAGGATTCCATGAGCGAAGATAGTTGGGTGCACGCGAGTAGTTAAGGATTGCCCATTGGAAGTTGCAGGTTTAATTATGATTGCTAACCTAATCATTTTCCATCTAATGGAATTCGACTTAATCCAAGGGATGGATTGGTTATCAAGGCATTATGCCAAGATAGACTGTCGAAGGAAGGAGGTGGTACTCAATTTGCCCACCAAAGATAGAATCTATTACATGGGAGAAGCAATTAAGTTAGTTCCATCGATAGTAACAACTGGACAAGTTAAGAAGAGTGTGATGAGAGGAGTTGCCGCTTATCTTGTAGTTATGACTAGTATGATGGAAGAGCCTAAAGGAGTCCAGGGAATCCCGGTGATAGAGGATTTACCTTAAGTTTTTGTTGAAAATTTACCTGGATTACCCCTGAATCCAGAAACGAAGTTCATAATCGAACTAGAGCCAACAACAGCCCCAGTGCACAAGGCACCGTACCGAATGGCTCCGGCAGAATTGAAGGAATTAAAGGTTCAAATTGAGGAACTCCTGGAGAAGGGTTTTATTCACCCTAACTCATCTCTATGGGGAGCACTACTACTATTCGTGAAAAAGAAGGATGAGACTCTAAGAATGTGCATCAATTATCGGAAATTGAACAAAGTAACTGTCAAGAATAAGTATCCCTTGCCACAAATTGATGATCTATTCGACCAATTACAAGGAGATTCGGTATTTTCTAAGATAGATTTGAGATAAGGATATCACTAGCTCAAGATCAAGGATCATGATATACCTAAGACAACTTTCTAGACTTGTTATGGACATTATGCATTCTTAGTAATGCCTTTCAGATTGACTAATGCCCCAGAGGCGTTTATGGATTTAAAGAATTGGATCTTTAGACAGTACTTGGACAGTTTTGTGGTAGTATTCATAGATGATATATTGATATATTCCCGAAATGACGAAAGAACATAGTGAGCATTTGAGGTTAGTATTGGAAACTTTGCAAGAACACCAGCTTTATGCCAAACTTAGTAAGTGTGAGTTCTTGCTATGATAGTTGAAGTTTTCAGGACATATCATTTTGAGTACAGGAGTATTTGTAGACCCTGCCAAGATAGAAGCTGTAACGGAATGGCAAACACTGACCAATGCTCACGAAATACGTAGTTTCCTTGGTTTAGCAAGTTACTACCAAAGGTTTGTGGAAGGATTTTTCTAAACACTTTGGTCCATTAATAGCATTGATGAAGAAGAATGCCAAGTATATTTGGAGCGAGGAGTGTGAGCAGAGTTCCAAGAGCTGAAGAAGAGATTAACCACAGAACCAACACTGGCTTTACCTAAACCTCATAAGTCTTATGTGATTTATAGTGATGCCTCTCAGATGGGATTAGGATATGTACTGATGCAGGAAGGACGAGTTTTCGGTTATGCTTTGTGATAACTTAAAGATCACAAGCATAATCATCCTACCCATGACTTAGAATTAACTGTAGTAGTCTTCACATTGAAGATTTGGAGACATTATTTGTATGGAGAAAAATGCGAAGTGTTTACGGATCATAAGAGCCTCAAGTATTTATTTAGTCAGAAGAATTTGAACATGAGGTAAAAAAAGATGGGCGTAATGATTAGCGATTATCAGTGCAAGATAAAGTATCATCTCGGGAAGGCTAGTGTGGTAGCAGATGCCCTTAGCCACAAGGCTCAAACCTCTTTGCCATCTCTATTGGCAGGAATGAGGAACTTGTTGATCGGGAACCCTCCAAGAGATGCCATATTAGAAGCTGTACAAGAGATCATTCCATTAACTGAGGAAGACATCCTAGAAGAGTAGCAAAAGGATCATATACTTAAGACACTTCGACAAAGGATTGCAAAGTCCTAAGGACCGCAGCATTTTACTATCAGAAGAAATGGAATGCTGTGTTATAAAGAGAGGAAGGTAATTCCTGCAATCCTGAAATTGAAAGAAAAGATTTTGAGGGAAGCTCATTTTACCCTTTATACGGCTCATCCTAGTAAGACTAAGATGTATCAGGATCTGAAAGGTCAATTTTGGTGGAAAGGAATCAAGAATGACTTAGTAGAATTCGTAGCAAAATGCTTCGTTTATCGATTGCTGAAGGTTGAACATCAAAGGCCAGCAGGAGAATTGCAACCGTTTCTGATCCCAAAATGGAAATGGGAAGATGTGTCCATGAACTTTGTGATAGGTTTGCCAAGGACGTCATCATGAAAGGACTCGATTTGGGTTGTGGTCGACAGGTTGATGAAAAGCGTACATTTTCTACCCATAGCTAATACAAACTCTATGGATAAGCTTTCTCGAATTTATGTTAAAGAGATAGTTCGATTACATTGAGTGCCCAAGTCCATAATGTCAAAAAGAGATACGTGATTCACTTCACATTTCTGGTAGAGTTTGCAAAAGTTTCTAGGTACTAATTTGAGGTTTAGTAGCACATATCATCCATAAACAGACGGATAGACTGAATGTATCCAAACATTGGAGGATATGCTGCGAGCATGTGTGTTGGACTAAGTGGCGATTGGGAAAGTCACTTGTCTTTGATAGAATTTGCTTACAACAACAATTTTTAGGCCACGATACAAATGATGCCTTATGAGGCACAGTACAGAAGAAAGTGTAGGTCCCCATTGTATTGGGACAAAGTCAGAGAAAAGAAGATATTAGGGCCCGAATAATTGCAAGAAGTTCATAAGCAAGTAGCATTAATCAGAGAAAGGATGCAAGCGGCCCAAAATCAACAAATAGTTATGCCAATAATCGATGAAGAAATCTAGACTTTTCAGTAGGAGATTGGGTGTATATTACAATTTCACCTATTAAGGGAATTGTACAGTTTCGCAAGAGAGAAAAATTGAGTCCCCAGTATGTAGGACCATACAAAGTTGTAGAAAGAATTGGTTTTGTGGCATATCGACGGATTTACCAACTGAAATGCAAGGAGTACATGATGTGTTTCATGTATCGTCTTTAAAGAAGAGCTTTAGGGAAAGACATTCAATAGTGATGGAGCCCAATAGTATCCAGCTTCAGCCTAAACTATCATATGAGGAATGGCCAATACATATTGTAGATAGTAAAAAGCAAAAATTGAGAAATCGGAAGATATCCTTAATAAAAGTGTTTTGGAATAATCCAGATTTTCAAGAAGCAACCTGAGAAAGAGAAGATTTAGTGAGGACTAAATACCCTCATTTGTTTGTATCTTAAATTTATAACTTTGATAAGAATTTGTGTCTGACTGATTGTATTTTGGCATGTTTGGATATAAGTTCTTGTTTGTTTTTATGATCTCTTCATTGTTAGTAACATTGTATGGGTCCACCATACCTTTGAAACAAGGCATGGCACGACCTAGAAAAACCACACGTATGTCTGTATCGTCAGTAGCTCAAATTACAAAAGGACGAGAACGTAGTCGCAGAAATCGGCGTGAGAGAAAAGACTGAATGATAGTTGCTCACTAGCAACAGATGGAGAAGTTTGAGCATTATCGCACTCATGTGATGGATGAGGATTTTCGAGGAAATATTTTCCTACAACGAGCATTACCGTATGTAGATCGGCAACCCCCACACAACCCGTTGGTATGAAAGGATGCTGAAAGAATACGCTTACTCAGACTCAACCAAGAAGCAGAAACCAGCCGCACCATAGAAGCTCGTGCGAGTAGATATATGCCTTTTGAGACCTCGAATGCCTCTATGGACTGTATTCGTTTTCGTGAGGAGGGTCAACCCATAGAAGACACTAAGCTCAAAATAGAGCATAAGCGGAACGAGATGCAGGTCAATAGGCAAGTCTTGGTTACAAAAGAAGAGAATGAAGTACCATCCCCATCATTATCTGAGGATTCCATGACAACTAGTAATAGAGGTAATAATCGAGTAAGTTCTTGTTGCAAGTTGTTCTCAGTGGATAGTTACCATGCCGATTTCTAGGACGAAATCTTTTCTTAAGGGGGGAGGATGTGACAACCCGGACTTAGCAAAGTCTTCGTCTATATTTCGTGGCCAATTTATGTTTAACTTTAGGTCATGCAAGAGGTATAGAGTACTTAGAGAGCTTGGACCCTATTTGTTTCTAATGCACTAGGCATCTGAGCCCATGAGATAGGCCCAACTAGGCCTTAGAAATTTGGCCAGCCCATTGGGCTAAAGCCAAAAACCCTAAGGGAACAAGGGGCACGCCCAACACATCATATCTTTAGGCCACTTGTCACACATGGAAGGCCCAACGAATCTAGATATGATTGTGGGAAGAAGGGGTGAGAGACTTAGGGTTTTGGTAATCCAAAAGCCTTAGCAAGCCTACCATGGCAAAGGCCACTTGTCTTGACACTTGTCACACATGTAGAAAGTTTCTAGAATGAGGAAATCATGGAGATGCCTAAGGAAGACCATGGATCACTCGGCCAACATGCCCACTCACCAACCACCCACGTTTTCATGCCACTTATCAAAACCATGTGAGTTCCAAGGAGATTGCATGGGGAAGTGGCGCATGGGGGAGCCCAAGGGTCTAAGACACATCTCACTAAGAGGATTATGGTTTAGTTTCAAGAAGGGTTTCATGCCTACCCAAGGGTTTCAACTATGTTTTGCCAAGTTTCACTCATGCATGGGATTTTCTAGAAGATGGAAATGATTAAAGGATGAATTGGATGGAGCAAAACCCTAGTCCCTAGCTTTCAGCCACCACACCACTCTCCCTCACATACGCCACTTGTCATTCACTTGGGAATCCTAGAAGAAGATTCTTGGAGAAGAGGAATAGATTGCTTAGGAAACATGCACCCCATGCCACCCAAGCCTAGAGGAAAGGAAAAGTTGCCTAAGGAACATCAAACATGCCACCCAAGTCTAGAGGAGAGGAAAGGTTGTCTAGGGAGCCAACACACACACCACCCTAAGAAGCTAGGGAAGAGGAAGAGACCTTGTGGAAAAATGAGAAGGTTCGGCCAACACACACACATCACTTGCCAAGTGTCAATCATACACACACTCATCCTCCAAAGGATGATTGAGATATTTGTGTATTGACCATTTTAGCCATCAGATTCATTGAACCTAGACTCATAAAGAGGGGTACTCTTGAAAATTAGGGTTTCGTATGAAGGGTCTTACATGCCTCATGTCAATGGGACTCTTGATTTTCCCGAAGCAACACAATAATGAGGAAGATGAAGGGGTTTCGACCATTGAGCCACATGGCACCCATGCATAAGTCTCTTGCATTTCCAAGGTTCAAATGTGAGAGAAAGAAAGATGTCTATAAATGGGGAGGGGCCGACGGGTGAAGAGTCTTTTTGGGCAAATGTTGAGTTCTCACTTTTGCTTCTCTTCTCCTCTCACACGTCTAAGCCTTTTCTCACCATTTTTCACCAACCAAACACCGTGTACGTATCCGCCACCTTCAGCCAACCAATCTCACGAGTGAAGAAGGAAGTTGCGAATCCACCCAAGGGGAAGGAACACGCATGGTAAGAACCATTTGCCCCTTTTTTACCACACATACGCAGGGCCACATAGAGTGAAAAGGATGATGAAAGGGCTTGGATCCATGTATTCTTTTGTACATGCACATTTGGAAAAAAGCTAGGGTTTCTCCTTAAGGAAAAGACCAAACCACCACTAGCATTGTACAGGTGAGCATGAGACTTTGGAAGGGAAGAAAGGCACGGCCACCCTCTTGAGTATGAACTAGGGTCCTTTTTCTCTATAGAGTTCGGCCTTATGAGTGAAGTCTGAATGCACGAGGAACCCTTCTAGCCATGAAATGGAATTCATAAGCCATGAGGGAGTAAAACCCTAGGCACGACACACTCACACATGCACCCACTTGGATTAGGGTTTTGCGTGTATCTTTGTCTTATATTGTTTAATATATTTTCAGCTTGCTATTTGTTGACTCTTTAGATTTTCTGTAAGTAGACTCTCAACCTACTTTTGAAAATGTTTGTATATGCTGCGTGAACATTGCATTCTTATTTGCTATCATATGCTCTCATTGATTGATGATAACCTCTTGCTATGTAATTGGATTTACATGATGATCTTGTTATTGCTTACTTGTTTATGATATTTTCGGATATGCTTGAAGATAGTGGTTCAAGTTGGTGGTTATAACATGTTTGATAAGTCTCAATGATTCAGCCATGTCTATATATGTAAATACTCAGGTTTAAACATTGTTCTTCCATTTTGATATGTGTTGAGTGCCTTGCCTATGTTGTAAACTGAATATTCGAATGTTCTAATATTTTCAAGCCGTAACCTGAGAGGTTCAATGTTCGATTACTTGACTACATGACTCATGGCACTCACATGTTCATATGGTTCATGAAAAGAAAAGTGTTATAAGTCTCATGTCACATGCATTTGAGTTGTATATTGTTTTCAAAGAAAAGAGTTTCTACATGTTTTATAACGAACCCATATGCTGAGACGTGGGAATGTTCTGGTGGAACTCATTTGTCCACTCTGAAGTGCTTAAATTGGAGTGGTAGCCCTATGTCGACAAAGTATCATTGGCGGACCTTAAATGGATCCTTGTCGAAAGGATACCGGAGCGGGGTAGCATCTAAAGCTAATGGGTGACTCACATGTGTTATATGCGGTAAAGGCGAAATTTGTGAACTGTTACATAGTTAAGGATTATGATGTAGTCACCATGGTCAAGTGGGCCGTTGGATAATGCGGTAACATGTGGGGAACCAACGGTGTATAGGAGAGCTGTGAGGTATCCAACTACGTGTTAAAAGAATTGAACATGGCCATGAGTTAAAGATATGTTACATGTATATTGTTCAATGTTCAAAGATGAAAAAGATGTTTTATTTAAAAGTTAAGTTGCATAAACCAAGTTTTTGTGTCAAGTACATGTCCATGCATTCATTTCATGATTTGCTTTTATATGCCTATGTTATATGTTGTATGTTGTATGTTGTTTATTTACTTACTGAGATTGTTCGAAATCTTACTCTGGTAGTTTCCACTATCATTCCCAATCCGAAATAGTAGAAGTTGTAGCAGGTACGCAAGACCTTAAAGAGCAATGAATGAGATTAATGAACTGATAGAGGACGAGTTTATGGTAGAGGCTCTTTATAATTTTGCTGCCACCATTTTGGATCTCACGGCACACATCTTAAGGATATTATAGAAGCCCTTAATAAGGATGATTGCGAGACCAGGTCACCCGAGCCCAAAGAGGCCGCTAAGTTAAAGGAGCACGTGGATTTGGTGACGGAATATCTTAAACAAGCAAGAGATTATTCTGTTGAGGCAAAGGAAGTTGCTTCTAGCTTAGGACTTCTTGAGCCTGAACCTCTACAAACAAGGGGAATTTTCTTGAGTGTAACTAGCGAAGGGGTCTTAGTGCTATAAAAGTTTCTTGTTTCTTAAATTGAGGTTTACTTTTGGAGATCCGTGTTGTTTTTGGGAGATTTCACAACATTTTCTATTTTGAAGTAATTTGAACAAATAAAATCTTTTGGGATAATTAGTCTTATGGTACCATGATATTTCACAAATTTCTCTAAATTTTACATTGATTTACATGAATTTCTGCTGCAATTTATTGGATACTGCAAGAATATAATAGGTTCATTACATCTTAATTATCATGTACGAGAGTATGTAGCCTTGTGTTACATGTCCCAACACTTCAATCACCATCCAATCCCAAGCGTGGGATGGGGGCGTCACAGAATACCGCCAAATTGTTGGTTGTATAGGTTATTGCAAACCCATGTCTAATTTTTTGTACATTTTATTTTTAGTGCATATAAATTCTTTTTATGAACATAAGCTCTTTTGCTAAACTAATTTTACTTATTTGTGTGATAAACTACTAAAAGCAAAGGGCAAAACCAGCCACCACGTGAGCGAGCCTCAAATCTTTACACTTTTTTTTGTTCCAGCAAGTTTACTAACAAGCTATCAAACATCTATCTTTGGTAAAATTTCAGATTGACACTACTTTGTTCCCTTCAATTCGTAGCAATTTCATATCATCTATACACTTTAATCCATGTTTATGACCCACTTTTAATGTAGAAAACTCAATAGACCCTTTTGGACAACAAGCCTCTTTTGGTAAGCTCTTTTCTCTTGGCTTAAATTGAGTTGAAAATTTGGATGTTGAAATTAAATAAATGTGTGACCAATTTATGGAGTTTGAATGGGGCAGTAAGCATGTTATTAAACACGTTTATGAATTTATTTATAATGCTTGAAACACGTAGTTGAAATAGCTTGACTTAGGCATGTTTGGGTAATACCAATCGTTCCCAAAATTTCTTATAACTTCATTTTCAAATATGATTTAAATATAAAATATTTCACTATTCTAAATTTTAAACTTTTTATCTAATCATTACTCAAACACAAAAATCAATACAAATTTTATAAATTTCAAAACAAAATTATATTCAAAGAACGTTTACCTTTATCTATTCACTTTCACAAACTCCAATGCAATATTTATTTTAAAAAATATTTTTATTTAACTTTTTCTCTCACATTTCTCAAAACTCAATAAAACATCATTACTCAAACAATTTCACTAGTATTTACAAAATTTTAAAATACTTTAAGTAAGAATCCAAACATTTAGGGTTAAGTATGGAAGTGTGGCATGAAATTGAAAAAAATAAATGATAAGAAGGATGTGAAGGTGTATTGGCTTAGTTCTTGGTGGGATCGTTTGATATAGAAGGAAGTTGAAGGGATGAATATTTTGCCTTGTAGTTTAAGTTTTGACTAAGTGAAGGAAAAGCGGAGGATTACTGCACTTTCCTTTTAAGAATTGAAGTAAAGAACTAGTTATATTGTATTTAGGAAAACTTAGTATGAAGTAGGTATTGATGTATTGATTCTATTTCATTGAATAGGAACCAAGGGTTAAGCATTGAGGTGAGTACCTATGACCATACTTCTTGTACCATGTTTCTTATTAACATGCTCTCTTCTTCTACAAATACTTCTTCATGGTAAAATAGTAAATTTATATAATTTATAATCCTTTCTTGATAGCCCATGTTGAGCATCCTGTTAATTATAAATGAGTATGAGCCTGATGTAAAGCATTCACATTTAAGGTTGAGATCATACATTTTATCATATACATGTTTTTCTTTAAATTAGTGAGTTTCCTAATGTAAAGTTATAGCATAATTTCATACAAAAAAAAAATGCACATTTCATTGGAATAAGAACGAACATGAAAATGTTATGATAGAAAAAGGAAATGAAAGTTTTATTTATTAAAATACGTAATAGCCATCGATTGAAGCATGATGATGGTACCAAATTGACAGTAGCCTATAATGCTGGATCGGTTTAATTGGTAGTGCACCCAGTGGCACGATCCTAACTGAGGATTCCCAACCCACGGCCATAGTGGTCCAAAAGATTGCCAACTCTAACACACGGGTGTAATTGTTTGTACCGACCAATGAAAAGTGAAAATTGATTTAGTGAGGCTTGATTGAAATGTTTTAGACTTGTATGACTTTCTCAAAGAAATGGAAAAACTAATGTATGATGCTTTAACTGTATGGTGTAACTGCTAGTTGAGTATTAGACTATTTTTGTGTTTAATGTTTTAAGGGTAATATTATTTAGAATCATAGAATGTGCAGTCTCTTGTACCCTTTAAAAAAAGTGGGGGTCACTATTAAAGAATAATATTTTTATGTCGATCTTAGATTCATCCACCTTTTTAAAAGGGAGTACGCGGGAGACTACACACTCTAAGACTACAAATATCATTTCCTATATTTGAAGTGTCTAGATAATGATAAAGATGAAGCTAAGAGCAGGACACACCACTCTGGAAGGTGCGATGAATGTTTAGTGGCGTTGGGTTCGGTCTTGTTCATGATGGAGTTTTAGTTTGTCTTGTATTTTGTGGAAATGTTTGATAAACACAATGGACTTTTGTTTATGTATTTTGAGAAAACATTTTTGTAAACGGGATGAATCTTCCTATTATGTAATAGTTATGGTTTTAACGTGTAACTAATAGGAAAGTTTTTATATTTTGACAAAGATCTTATTTTGAGCTTTGAGAATTATGAAAAATGAGAAAGTTCAATTTATTAAATGTTAGATTTTACATCATTTATGTATAAAGAGCAAGTGCAACAAAATGTAGCTGCTCATTCCATGATCCCTAAGGAGGAGTTGTTACAAATCTGTCCTGATGAACAGTCTAAGATTAGGTAGAGGGAAAGAGAGACCATATATAGGTTGTGGACATGATCTTATCTTGAATTTGGCGTGATCCTAGCTATACCAGCAAATATCTGTGATTCCCATTTTGTCTTGTTAATTTATTGCCATTGTTTTCCTGAAGCCTACGGAGTGTATAGACTAGCTTTGTTTGGTTTAATACCGAGAGTTTTAATATTCACACATATGATCTAAATAAATAGGACTGTTTATTCAGGCTAGGTTTTTTCCTGACCCAGTCTGGATCCATCTGGGTTCCAGTTATGGGTTTCAATCCGGAACAAATCCAGTCTAGTACCTCATAGAAAAATCTAAGTACACTTGGTCCGGGTAGTTCGATTTTTTTTTTTCGATTTGAATGTTTTGGTGTTTCTTTTTCTTTTTTTTTCTTTTTTTTTTTATTCCTTTCTAGCAACTATACATGCATGAATGATACCGTCTTACGTCTAATCAAACCTTGTATTATTCGCTAAAAAAAAAATAATTCATGTAATTTTGTACGTGCCAAAAGGATTAATGTTTTCACAATGCCCACAATGCCATTGTGATCAAGGTTTCCCATATTCCCAAAAAAGCTTCGGCATAAAGATTTGATTGTGTAATCATATTACCCAACCTGCAAGTCTCTTGCAATGGAAAGGGATTCAAAACGTCACAATTATATATACTGATCATTTTTCAGTTGCTTTGGATCTTGTCTTTATATAAGAAATATCTGAATTGTGGGATCTGGGTTTTCGTAATTTCAACAAGGGTTTAGTATACCGTAATATTATTATTAATAAGGTCAAATATTGGGTGTTGGGAGGTACCCCATTTTCTTTAATTGCATCAGCATGTTGTCTGATGGCCCATTGCCTATTTTCTTACTAATTTTCTTTTTAAGCATTACATGCATTGTAATGAAACGAAAAGACATGGGTAGAACCTGTACTTGATCTTAGGGATAATGGGTTATGAAAGTAATTACATAATTAAGCTGGGTTAGAATTATTTACTAATTGGAATTCTTGAAAATTAAAGATCAATTATAATGCTAATAGATGATGATCATTTGATTGAAGATGCATATAAACAATGTAATATGTGGTTTTCATATTTACAATGTAATATTATTTTATAAACAATTTTATTTTAAAAAATTAAATAAATGAAGTTTGAATGCTGCAATAACATTTTTTTCATGAAAATATATTCATATATACTTTGATTTAAAATAAAAATAAAAATTAGGTGCACCGGAACCGAATTCTGGATTTTTAAAAATCAATTTCATTCCGGATTCTAGACCGGGTTCCAAAACATACTATAAATAAATATACATATATTTATATTTTTCTAGTAGCTAACATTATATCCATTCTTAATCGACCTCAGCCTGTCAGCATCGTTTATAACCATTATCGCTCTAAAACGTTTCAATGATCATTATCACCATGCAATAGATCAACGAGGTCCCACAGACTAGTACAGTTATAATTAGCACGGCAAATTGTTTTCGTTTAAAAAACAAGCAAGAGAAATTCGAAACTTCAATGTGAAGCTTTGAACTTCTGTGCATCCACCAAATATTAACTAAGGATTTCAATTTGAACAACATAGTTTATCCTTACATAACCAAAAAAACAAAACATATTTTGTGCTTTGTACATTGAACCGTGAAAAGAAGTAATTAATTACGTACTACATATATATATAAATATATATATATATATAAATATATATCCTTGTCTATAATTTCCCTTGTCTCTGAACTACTTTAAAAGTTGGTTGCCTCAATTGAATCAAAATGGCCTTTTGAGATCCTTGAAATCCATAGAGTCAATACACTCCAGCTTATCCCTATGAAGATTCAACAATTTTAACAACTCCGTCACCTTCTCCTTTGTTCTCTCTGCACAACCAACCTGTAAGAGCAACAGCAGCTTCTGAAAGGCACCCACTTGAAGGGCTTCAAGAACAAGTACTCCTCCTCCCTCTTCCCTCTTTTCATTCTTGCAGAGCTCCCAAATGATGGACACCGAGAACTCTGTTGCTAAATCTGATACCCGAAGTATCTTTTTCACTAAAACCGGCATGGTCAAAGCATGGTTGTAAGGCTTCTCTCTCCCTTTCTCACTTCTGCATATCCCATCAAGAACACCCAGTGCCTTCTCGCATATGCTTCTTTCGGCATCTACGAGCATTTCTAGCAGCAAAGAAACTAAGCCCATCTCCACGAATCTTTCTACGATTGTTTCCTTTGGCAATAAGGAATTAACCATGTAATATATGGCCATCAATGAAGCTTTTGTGGAGGAAGGGCAAATGGGCTCTTTGATCAGCTTCACTAATGCTTCTAAAGATCCTTCAATCTCCGATAATGCGTCTACTTTACGCTCATCCGATGAAAGAATCTCCTTTATGGCCAAGACCGCCTTTCTTCTCCCCGACAAATCTCCACCCTTCAAAAACCGTACAATGCAATGCAATGAAGCTGCTGATCCAAGACAGGACATGGCCTCTCTATCCAGTGGGAAAAGCAAGGTTAAAGCCGATAATATTTCCTCCAATACCGCATCATTTCTATTGAAAGATGCTTTAGCGAATGCTTCAAACGCAGCGGAGAGAAGACTGCCCGTGTTATTGGCCATGATGCACCGCTTGTTGCGCTCGCTTTCCTTCCACAATGCCTTGATCTTAGCCACCAATTGCAGGCACACTTCCTGGTCTCCACGTTTGCTTGCCATCGTAATCTTCGAAAGAATTTCCGAAACCACCACCGAACTGACAGGAATCCGAGGCGTGGGAATCCTCTCAATTCCATAGGATTGGTTGTCAACACACCAATCTTGTATCATCTTCCTTATGGCGTGATTTGGTATTGGCTCAAGGCTCTTCAACGCCTGATTAGAAATGGGACAAGTCTGGTTCCCGGCCTCAATCCAAGTTTCAATGCTCTCACGGTCATATGTTATCCCCGTGGACAACGTGACTGGATCTTTCATCAAGTCTAGAGATATTGGGCAACGAAAATGGGTCGGTATCGTCAGCTCCAAGTCTCCATTCTCGCCTCGTCCCTGGTCCTTAGCGGCACGGCGGCCAGCTCTTCGCCTTCTCCACGAAGAAATCATTTCGTGAATTGTTTGAATGATGCAAAACTAAAAGGTAGAACAAACAAGGTATATATCTATGCTATCGATTCTCGGCGCTGCTGCTTTTGTGTTACGCTATCTGTGAAGGAATTGCCGAATTGGATTAGAATTGGTTGGGAAAGGTTTATATAGAAGACGGAAATGTATATTGTAAGCACGCGGTTCAACTTTGAAAAATCAGGAGTAATATAGAAAGATATATATATTTGAAACCAAACCAAAAGGCGAGTCATGTTTATTCCTAACATGGAATTTCTTAGGGGGATGGGTTTTGAATATTCAGCCGTTGAATTTGAAATGGTAAAACGATGCAACGTCGGGTTTTGGAATAGAATTGATCAAACCTTCCCCCTAACATGACAACCCCTGAAAAGTTCAAAAGTTTGACACAAAAAGGTAGTCAACCAGTCGGTGGAGTGACTGAATGACTCACGTAGCTAGCAAAAGCCAACCTTAATTTGGCACATTCAAGTACTGTATAGCTTTTATCATTTCAAACGTTTCGAACTCGAACGCGTACTTGACGCGCACCCCTTGGCGCTTGCGACTCGCGGGTATATGTGAATTCGTCGTTGGTGCCTAATTCCAATTGATCAACACGTGGAGGACCGGCCGGTATTATAACCATTATAAATTATAGGTTTGATGACTCAAGAAATTACATGTATGTCTGCATGCATGTATGTATGTGTATATATATATATATACACACACACATCCACCAACCCTCTTATTTCTCACTCGGAAACAAGTTAATTAATTATATACGTATGGGACAATCCGCGGCTCTAACTCTTAAGGAACTCTATTTGTCCATGACGCGTGGATGACAATCTCTATATGTATATGCAAACGGTACAGTACAACACTTTGTACAAACCTTTACACAATTATGTTAATTTAAATTATAGGTGTTTTTATAAATTAACTAATAATATAACATAATATCTCTAGTTTAAAACATAATTAATTATATGAAGAACTATGCACGTATGTATAATTACTCAGTATTATATATGCCCATGTTACTATATATATATATCAATATGTATGGACGAGAAATTATACATTTACACGGTTGTTGGTTGGTTACTTCTATATACGTTGGTGCATTTGGAAAAGAATGTGTTGAAGGCATCTACGAACTTGATTATTTGTTGTCAGTTATTTTCTGCGAGAATGAGTCTGTTTTTATTTCAAATAGTCTCACTGCAAATAATTTATTCCAAATGTTTTGTTTTTTTATGTGAAAATAAATTTGAACTAAATGCTAGGTGATAACAGAGTATAACGACCAAGGTGAGAAACCCAAGCACATCAAAATTAAATGAGTACCAATATATATATAAAGCAAAGGAATAAAAATAATCCAAAGAAATCGTACTGTTCATTAAAACAAAAAGAGGAAATTCGAGGATGCTTTCATGGGAAAGATGGAATGGAAAGTCAAGCATCCGATCAAAACAGATCAAATTGTGTTGTCTAGGTCTTCATAATCTGATCAGAACGATTTTTGGATTAATTTAAATTTAAAGAAGAGAGTGAGTTTATATTCTATTAGAAATTCCATGCACAACCGCGATTGACTATTTTGTGAATTAAAAAGCATGTGATGGGCTTGCAATTTGGGCAGAACAAATCTAGCCCGTGGCTAGGCCCAAGGCCTGTACGAACAGGCAGTTGGCCTTTTTACACAGCGCTTCGAAAGTAACTGAAAGTCACAAAATGTCACTTTATTCTCTATAAAATAGAGGATGTAACCCACAAATTTAATCTATGTATTTTTTATTTATTTCAGTCACATATAATATCTTTTATAGGAAATCTAAAGTAAAAACTTTAGAATTGTTGTATTTAATTGGTAACTTCGTTGTATCCTGCAGGGAAATTACTTATATCTTAACAGCAAACTCTTAGTGAGTTGGGATAACTATCACCTTAAAGATAGTATAATTATACGCTTCGAAGTCAGATTTATTTTTCAGATTAATGTATTTACTCAACTTTCCTTAACAAGTTTAAGGTAATAATCGCAATGAAATCAGAATCTAATATAACGACTTTCAAGATGATGAATTAAGATTTCGTCAAACTAGAAAGGTTTGATGGAATGAATTTTACTTGCTAGAATGAAAAGTTGATATTCCTTCTTACTACATTTAAGATATCATACGTTTTAGATCTGAACTAATTTCCAGTACTTCCAAAACCAAAATCTAACAACAATGATGAAATCATGGCAGAATGCAAAAAAAGTGAATAAGAAGAAGTGGTATGTAGAAAGCATATTCTAAACATACTTTATAATCATATCTATGATTTGTTTATATCAATCAAGTCACTAATAGAGATTTGGGAGTCATTGGAATTCAAGTATAGTACCGAAAAGAAAGGTACGGATAAAGTCGTTATTATGAAATATCTTTAATTTATGAAAAAATATAATAATTCTCTAATGGATAAGTCCATAAACTGCAAGTTCTAGTGAATAAACTTGAAGACTATAAAATTGAGGTTTCTGAACCTCTGCAATTTGGGGCTATAATTGCCAAACTTCCTCCTAGTTGAAATGATTATAAAAAGAACATATGCACACAACAAAAGATTTGTTATAAAACAAATTCAAAAACATTTATGAATTGAAGAGGTAGTTCGGCTAATTCGTTGTAAGAAATTATTTCTCCAAATAGTTCTAACGTGAACTTCGTTCATGTGAAGAATAAGTTTCAAAAAAATTTTGGAGGAAACAAAAAAAAAATATAATGATTTTTCTAGCAATGGGGTCGAGTACAAGAAAAATAAGACTTGTTAAAACTGTTGAAAGAATTGACATTTTAAACGGGAATATTGATACAGGAGGAAACAAAAAAAAGGAAGATGTCAATCCTAGTAGTGCTAATTTAAATTGAAAGTGAGACTTCAGAAATTGTAGATATGGTCTCTAAAATGCATATTAACCCGATCATCGAGTTAAATATACAACCAATTCTTCTAATTGGAGGTATAATTCAGGCATTACCACCCACGTTTGAAACTAGAGATCTAAATTCAAAGATTATGAAGATGCACCAGACAAACATTTAGTACAAATAGGAAATCATAACTTTGTAAAGTTGTGGGAAAAGGAATTGTGGAACTTCATTTCACTTATGTGGAAAAACTTATCCTTGTCAATGTTCTTCATGTCCTATAAGTAAGGAAAAATCTTGTATATGGCTAGGGAGAAAAGACGTGAATCTTCCACACTCATCGCTCAAAGCCTTTATTTCTAATGCAAACCACACCAACCCATCAAGATCGCAACATGTTCTCATTAAAAAAAAAAAAAAAAAA
>QEOT01003188.1:397963-438572 GCA_003123785.1 Pterocarya stenoptera
AAAAAAAAAAAAAAAAAAGGATTGCAAAATGTAAAGTGTGGTAATACTGATAGCATCACATGCAACAATAAAACTTTTGCCTCGATTGTTGAGAAGGACAAAGGTGAATATGGCATTCCACATTTCAAGAATTACTTTTTCCCTTCCTCTATCAAAAGGCCATAAGATTGGTTCCCAAAGTTTTAGCAAATTTATCCCATACCCCCCAAAAACACCCCTAAGTGGCATTAAAATAGTTAATGCGGTGTGCTTTTAAAATATATTAGTCACAATACTTTATTTCAAACATTTACTCATATATTTTAAATTTTGATAATTTTGATCACTCAATAATATAACTACGCCACTTCTTCTCCAATGATGGGGTGAGGTTGGACTTCAATCGGAGGTCATTTTGAGTTTCGATCAGACTAACGAAATAAGAGCTGAAGGTTGAAAAAAGAGAGAGATAGAGAGAGAGAATGATCTTCGAGTCCGATTGCCATGAGGTCGATTGTTACTTATAGGCCATCAATGAAATCCAACGGTTGTTATCGTCAACCTCACTATTCGATGACAATAGCCAAGGTAGCAACAAGGTCAACACCACCATCCAAATTGCTATGGCTCGCCTAGAGGACAATTCCGCAAGGAACCAAAAAACACATCACGAAAATTGGTGAACAAACAAGGAACTAGAAAAGAAAGAGAAGAATAAAAAAAGAATAAAGTGCAGAAGAGAAAAAAAAAAGAAAAAAAAAAGAACAAAGTGGTAGTCAGCAGTTATCTTATAATATTATTGTGAAATGTGTTGTGAAAATGTGGTGTGTATATCATTACTCTTAACAAAATACTCAGTATAGTTATAGAAGCATCAAAATATAAAATTGAAAATAGAGTCAAATGTTCAAAATCATTATATAGGGACTAATCCACCGAAATGGCAAGACCATCAAAATTATTTTCATATTAACCCTCATATTATTCAATATCAAGTCTAGAGATAAAAGACTATCAAGATGATATTTTTTTGCCACTTTAAACGATGATTTTGCTTGACAAAATAAATATATATTATTTTGGCCGAGCCTTTATTAAATTAATAAATTGCATGACAATCGAACTTTTGAGGATTTGCATATGTCCAAACAGAATTGATTGAAATAAACAAACTTACTCATGAGATTTATTACAAATAATCATTTTCTTTATGCTAGGTCCACCATTCCATCCAAGTTAGTCGAAATCCCTGCTTTAAAACTCACTTTATGTGGCTTTCTTACTTTGAAACTCTTAAATTCAAAAGAAGAATTTGAGAGAATCTTCTTTTGTCACGTCTAGAGCATATATTCGTCAATCTGCATGTCTAGAACTTCTAAAATACCCTAACAGTGAAAGCCGTTAAAAACTCAAGGGCATGGGAAGAAAGAAGCATCACCACCTAGCAAGGCATGCAGAAAGAGGACAAACCTCACAAAATAATAAGGGAGCTGCTAGAGCCCGAGGAAATCCACCGATGATTTCTGACGACTGTACAACTTTTTTGTTAAAGCATTTTTAATGTATTCTATTTAAAAATAAATTATAAATAAATAAAAAACACTAATACTAAAATATAAACAAACACAAATCTTGAAAAAAAAAAGAACCGGGACGCTTTCTCGGTAGAAAGTGTCGGTGGCCTAGGCATTTCCAAATAATAATAATAATAATAATAATACCAACAGTAAAAGAATAATTAGGGAGCAAAGGAAGAAGGAATAGACAAGATAAACCACATGATTTTATGAAGAATAATCAAACTTCATTTTGAAGCTTCAGCGTCCATCTACCGATTTAAATGACTCTGCAAACCCTGATGGCCGAGTTGGAATACTTGTTTGGGTAGTGTCTACTCTAGGAAGGAATGGTGAAGAAGTTCCCTCAAATGCCTGCCACTTCTTCAGTGCTTGCGGCAATGGCAAATCAAGGTCAATACCAAACATATCCTCAGCATCTGGTTCTGCTGGTTTCCAGAGCTCAACAAGAGATGAGAGCACGTTCACTGTATGACTCATGTCGGGCCTCTGGTAGGGCTCCCTCGCAGTGCAGTGACCAGCCAACTCCGCAACAGTACTAATACTGGCAACAGCTTCCTCGTCAATTTCAATTGTTGGGTCGATGGCCTTCTGAAATGTATCCTTGCAAGTGTGCATTCTTCGGAACCAAGTGACAAGGTGCAAGCTTTCCTCAGGCTGTGAATCGTCAAGTGCTTTTCTACCGGTGATCAGCTCCATTAGAATCACTCCAAAGCTATACACATCCACCTTGGTAGTCACCCTTCCCGTTGCTGCCACATTTGATCATGAATTTTAATGTCAGGACTATAAAGTTAATGGACCGGTGGAAATCATGGAACAGCTTGCTCATCCTACCAGAAGAGTTTCCATGGACCTAAGACTGTTCATCCGGTCCATGGGTATGAAATTCGAGTTCCGGTTTATATAAAAAAAAAATTGGATTTTTGTTTTTTTGTTTATTTACATGCATTTAGTTAAAAAAAGATAATTAGTTATTTCTAACTTTATTTATTTTTTACATAAATTTTATTATAGATAATGTTCAATGCATCAGTATTATGGTTTTCAACATGACTTTTTAAAAAATAAATTAATAAAATAGGCCTTTATATAAAAAAAAAAAAAAAAAATTATGGTTTTCAACAATAAAAAAAAATTATGGTTTTCAACAACATTTTTTCTTGAAAAAGTTGTAATAAAATATAGGTTTTTAGATAAAAAAAACAATTATGCTTTTCAACATATTCTTTTCTTGAAAAAAATTTAATAACATATAGGTTTTTGTAAAAAATAAAAAAACTGGTACAGCCAGGAACCAGGATTTCTGGGTTTCAAAACCCGTTTCATCCGGGTTCCGGCCCTGGTTTGACACCCGGGTTTCGGGCCGGGAATATACCCAGGTGAACAGTCCTACATGGACTGTGATGGACAAAGCTCATTTTGTTTGGTTAACATCACATCTATCAAATAAAATTTCTAGAACTACCTAAAAGTTTTTAAAGGTAATACCTTAAAATAATTAAAGAAAACAATAAATAATCTTTTAGAATGGAATTGTGACAGAAGTATGACATGAATAATACATAAAATGATGGAATTTTCAGTTAGAAGCGCCCCCACCACAATATCTTCTTTTTTTATAAGTAGCACCCCCAGCACAATATCAATAAAATAAATGGCTGAAATGTCTAATTCCGCATCCTCCCAAATAAAAAAGGAAAAAAAAAAAAGATAGATAGGGCAGGACATATCGAGAGCTGACTAGTTCTCAAACACCAAATTCGTATACTAACCTGAGGTACATAAATAAAACCGCGTCCTCACCAACTACACAATGGACACTAAATAAACACATGTTACAAATAAAATAGAGGAATCATAATCAGTGCTATCGAGTAATCAAAGTGAATGCACCAAAATGTACTACACAGCAAGCCATATAGTCCAATAGAGGAGGCTGGGAAACCATAATGTTTAATCTCTCCTGTTTTGAGGGTCGTAAGTATGATCTGATCATTGTAAGTTTGAAGTCGGTGTCTTCACAAGTCACTTTACATGTTAAAGTCAGCTCCATCAACCATCGTTATGTTATTTCATTCAGATCCTTATACTAGAAGGGGACCCTACAATATTGTAAAGGAGTACCTAACAACTTATCCTCACAGAACATGTACTGAAACAGACAAGCTGTTGCTATTGCAGTTAAGTAATAAGTCTCTGGCCCCTGTGCCCCCACTCTGCTACAAAAAGACATTTCTCAAGTCATGCGATATCCAAATGGAAAATGCTTAATCCAAAGATGAAGGCGACCGAATGCAGCCACCAATTCTCTTTTTTTTTTCTTTTTCTTTTTTTTTAAAATTTTTTATTTAGTGATTAAGGAAGTGTTTTTAAATGATGTTGGAATTTTTTTTCAAATTGAGATCCAACTTCTTGACGCATCCTCCCCTGTTCTGCATATTTCTTCTAACCCACTTTGTGATATCCCAAAGCTTTGCCATCTGACTGTTACTTCTAACTAAAACTGCATATCTACTTGAATTGGTTATTCAAGGACAATGGAACAATAGAGTTTTCCGAGAATACAAAAGGGTATGACACATTTGAGTACTTGTAACCTGAACTAGAGAAAATTTAGAATGTTACCTGCATACTCCGGTGCGAGATACCCAAAAGTTCCAGCCAGTCTAGTTTCGACAGAGAATTTTCCTTCCGGAGCAAGTCGAACCAGTCCAAAGTCCGACACTTTTGCCCGCATATCATCTCCGAGAAGAATGTTAGACGGTTTGAGATCCCTGTGAATAAAGCTTTGATGGGCTAAACCATGTAGATATTCAACGCCCCTGGCAACATCCAAGGCAATGGTCAGCCTTCTTGTCCACTCAAGCGGTTTCAACCTTGCCTCTCTCCAGTTAAATAGATGCTTACTAAGAGTTCCCTGAGGCATGTATTCGTAGACAAGAAGTCTCTCCTTTCCATCTAAGCAATACCCAAGAAGAGCAACTAAATGTCGGTGCCGAACCTTCGTAAGAACAGCAATCTCAGACATAAACTCGGTCTGTCCCTTTTCACCCACAGCCCCCGATTCCATTCTCTTCACTGCGATCTTCGTCCCGTCGTGCAATTCCCCTTTGTAAACGGTTCCAAAACCCCCCCTACCCAATACATTTTCCCGGCTGAAATTGTTAGTCACATTCTTCAAAACTTGAATGGAAATGACCATACTACCGGCCTCGACAAAGTGAATGTCACCAGGAACAGGTCCATTTCTTCTGGGACTGAAAGCATCATTTGCACCGCCATTAACATTACCTCCTGCAACTGTAATCTTCACAGTATCTTGGTCCCCAGAATGTCGCGGATGTATTACCACCGTATGTGGACTTCGTAGTTTTCCTGAACCCTTATGTTTTTGACTTAAAAGGCAGAAACCCACAGCTACAACTAATAGCAATCCGCCAACAGAGCCGACCACGGCACCCACAATCGTTCCAACCTTGCTTCCATCACCTCCACCATCTGCATTAGGAGAGCCAGGTGGCAAAGGTTCACCACTTTCCTTTCCGATATCAGGGTTCCCATTCGTAATCACAAGCACGTTTATAAAAGATGGTACATTACCATGCAGTTTATTGTTTGAAACATCCAGTAACTCAAGATTAGGCAATTTCGTCAGCTCAGAGGGGATGGTACCAGTCAGATTATTATCAGAGAGAACCAATCTTAGCATCGACGTAAGAAGAGAAAACTTGGGAGAAATCGTTCCCGACAAACCCATATTCTGAAAGTCAACATACTCAATGGCAAACTCGCCGGTGCATGTAATCCCTTTCCATTTATTGCAAGGATCATTTCCTCTCCAATCCTCCGCCAAAGTTTTCGAGTAACCGAACGCTTCCACAACCGATAGCAAATCATTAACACGCCCATCACAAGTACCGCCGGGATTTTCCGTGCAAAATCTATTGCTGCCTGGCCTCATATCCAAATCCACATTCACACCAAACGTAGGCCGAGGCCCTTGAAGCAAATTATTCGTCAAAGTCACAGTTCTCAGGTTTGGAAGATTTACAAATGACGCCGGTACAATACCCGTTAGTTGGTTATCCCTAAAACTAACATCCTGCAACTTTTTTACCATGGAGAAGTCCGGTATCGGACCCGTAAACTGGTTCCCATGTAACCAAACCGAAGTCAAGGATGCCATATCGGCCAATACAGAAATTGTACCATTAAGCTTATTGTTACCCTGCTGCCCATTCAACCAAAGGGTCTGAATGCTGGAACGCGCAAAGGTCCGAGGCAGTTCACCTTCGAGTCTATTCATACCCAATTTCAACTCCCCCAAACTTACCATAGTACCGAAAACTTCAGGAATTTTACCCGTGAAATTGGCGCTGCTGGCTGAGAAAGTCTTGAGCGAGGTCGCTGATACAATGCTTTCAGGGATTGTCCACGGCGAGAAGGGGTTGTCGCCGATGGTTAAAGATTGCAAAGTCTTCATGCCGGTGAAGAAATCGGTGGGGAAGGAAGTGAAGCGGTTGTTGTGGGCTATGATTATCAGAATGGAGCCATGGCCAGCAAAGCTTGGGAACGGGCCGGTGAACTGGTTTTGCTGGACCTCGAGCTGGGTCAAGGCGGGAAGGTCTCTGAGCTCCTTGGGGAGCGTGCCCTGGAGGTTCATACCCTTGATTTGGATCACCTGGACCTGTTTAGATCTGTCGCACTTAACGTTCTTCCACGTACACGGGTCCTGCCCGGACCAACCGAGAGAGTCGGAGTTGATGATGCCCTGTTTGAGAAGTTCCATCACAGCCGCGTCGTCAGAGTGAACGGGAAGAGAAAGGGAGAGGAGAAGGCAGAGAAGAACAGGAATGAAAAGAATGGAAAAGGGTGGACATGGATGTTCGGCTTCCATTTTTTTTCTCGGGAAAATGGGGAGTGGTCGGTGGGGGCATCTATGTAGGGTTTATGCAGGCATAGCCGGAAAGCGAAGGCGTCATCGGATTTATAAGGGAAGGATGACAGAATCATAAAAGCGCATTCAAAAGCGTTATAGAGAGATGATTCATGAATTGGAAGTGGAAGTGGATGCGGCGAAGACAGAGGAAAGGTAGACAAAAAGTGAACTAAAAATGGCGTGGATTTCTGAAAGAGTGTTACTATTTATTCCCCTAAATAGTAGTGTTAGGGGCCCTAATAAAAACGGTAGAGATGTTTGTCTTTGAACTGGAGCCGTAGGTAGATTTGGCAGCGAAGCGGATTGTGAAACGGACGGTGGAGATTGGTATTTTTGGGAGGGAAAAAGCTGGCAAGGTGGCGTGTGGGGCCCTGCAAACTAAGTACCAGCCTTTTACGTCAGTGTGGGTTACTGATTTTATGAACGATTTTAAATGGCTCCGCTGTCACCCAGACGGATCCACGAAATCCCCTTGTCTTTTTTTCAGTTCGAGGAATGATATATCCACGTCATATTACATAATACTTTACATAATAATATTATAAAACAAAAATATTTTTATAACATATTTTATAGAAATATTTCTTTTTTTAATATATTATTATAAAATATATTATTGAATGTATTGTATATAAATTATTTTTCTTTTTCTTCACCCACCAATTTCGAAACATCCGAGTGAGTTTGTTTCAACTTTTATCATTTTTTTATATTATAAAAATAAATGATATCTTATAAAATTTCTTTTTTTTTTCAATGAGATAGAGATACATGAGATGAGTCGAGAGTAAAATTAAAAATAAAATAAAATCTTATTAGAATATATTTTATTTTAAAATTAAAAAAAATTAAATTATTTATTTTATTTTATGTAAAAATTTAATAATTATATAAAATTTTATATTATAAAAGTGAACGAGGCCAAAGAGTATCGACGTTCCTTTCTTCTAACCCTTTTTTTTTTTTTTGGGAATTTTGAAAATAGATACTTGCAGAATAAGATGAGATAAAATTTTTATAAATAATAATAAGATAATTTGAGTTAACTATTTATTGGATGTTGAAAAATGAGAAAGAATAAATTGAATAAAAAATATTATAAAATTAAAATATAATTAAAATTTAACTTTTTAATATAATTTTTATTTTGAACTTTGTAAAAGTTAAATTCTTTTTTATTTTTTATCTTAAAATTTAAAAAATTGTAATGATTAATTTGAAAAACTTGAAATGTTTAGTTTGAAAATATTTGTATTTGAATGATGTTTGAGAATAAAATGAGATGAAAATTTTTTCCAAACATCTCCTTAAAAAATGTCGTTCTTGAAAATTTCTTCTAAATTTGATTCATTTTTTAAAAACATCATCTATCCTATTTCTTATCTTTCCCTATTATATTAAAATAATTTTTCTGTATTCTTTCTTTCTCTCACTTCTATTTTTAATCTTAATTGTTCACTCTTTTATTTTTTTCCTTGATGTATCGACCTATCACCTTCTAGCTAATATTTTAAATACAAAGTCGGTTTTTTTGTGGGTATGATAATAGTTGTAAGATCGTTACGGTTTTAAAAATAATTAAATATTTTATAAAAATTTATCTTTTTTCAAAATAAAAATAAGATTATGATTTTGTCTGAAATCTAACGATAAATTGATAACACTTTTTTCCATTATCTAATAGTAGTATTTTTCGTCTTTTGTTAAGAGGTAAGACATCTTTTTCGAGTTGTAAAAATAATGTTTTTGTCATTTTCTTAATCAACATATTTTCAAACAGTAACATTTTTGTGTTAAATAAGAGCACTTCTAAGTCCATTCACATCTAGAGCAACCTAAGTTTCATTTTATCTTAAGAGAAAATTCTCATTCCGACCTCATTTTCTACTCATTTCTTAAATGAGTCGTTTTTTCTTTTGCAAATTGTTGCTTCACTTAGACTCTAAAGATGAGTTGAAACTTGCTCTTAATGACGATAGAGGATCAACATCTACTCGTCGTGGTACTCGCCAAGGTTGTAAGTACATTAGGCGTGATCATATTGAAGGGCATAAATGGCTATTTTGTGACTTTAGCTGAAGCACCAGTATATCTCTTGAATCTACTTCGAAAGAGATTTTGCTTGGGTCGTTTTCTGTTTCTTCGTATTCAATATTAGATAGAGGCTTATGAACCCTACTTCATCAAAAGAAGAGATAATACTGGAAGACTTGGTCTATCTCCCCTACAAAAGATAATCGATACACTTAGAATACTTGCGTGTGGAGTAAGTGCTGACTTTATGAATGAATATACATACGGATTAGAGAAAGTACCGCAATGGAGAGCTTGAAGAAATTTGTAACCGTAGTGATAAATGTTTTTTCTAATGAATATTTTAGTTTTCCAAATACCAATGATATTGCTCTATTGTTCGTTGTTGGTAAAATAGGATGGATTCCAAAAAATGCTGGAAATCATTGATTATATGCATTGAAAGTGAAAAAATTGACCATCTACGTGGAAAGTTATGTACTCAGGTCAGAGTCGTGAACCAATTATTATATTAGAAGTTGCATAACATAATCTTTGAATATAACATGTCTTTTTTGGATTATCCGGTTCTCGTAACGATATCAATGTGCTAGAAATATCTTTTATTTTAATTGGCCTTGCCCAAAGGCGTGCTCCTCCAGTGAATTACTCAATTAATGACAATGACAATACTATATCGTACTATCTTGCCGATGGTATTTATCCAAAATGGTCAATATTTATCAAGACAATCCCATCTCAACAAGGGAACAAGAAGAAATATTTTGTAGCAGCACAAGAATCAGTAAGAAAATATGTATAGCGTGCATTTGGGGTCCTTTAACAATGTTTTGCAATCATTAGTGGACCTACTCGAATGTTCAGAATCAGTGATCTAACACATATATTGAAAGTATGCGTAATTCTATATAACATGGTCATTGAAGATGAACGTGATGATAATAGGTTTCCCGACTTTGAGTATGAACAAGTTGATGAGGATCTCCTTGAATTGTCACCCAATCCTACAACTGAACTTATGGAGTTCATTCAATGTCATAATCAAATTAAAGACACTTTGACTCATTATCAGCTCCAATAAGATCTAATTGAGCATAAATTGGAATTATATTCCCAAAATTGGAAAATGAACCAGCTATAATATATGTTGTCATTAGTTACTCAATATTCCTATGTACAATTTTATTTCTCTAAAAAAAGTTAGCAAAAAATTATTTAGGCTAATATTTTCATATAAATATCAGTAATATTTATTTACCATATTTCCATCCAATTCAAGTCTATCCATATGTCCATGAAAACCATTATTGTCCAAAACCACGTACAGATAAAAAGTAATAATTTGTTACAAATTAACCAATGATTTAACATTGGTGAATATAGTTAGAAATATACAAAATAAAAACCAACACTTCTCACAAAACAACTGTCACGGTATGATGTTTGGCCTTAAGTTCCATTTGACGTTACTAGAAATATGTGCATTGTATTTTAGGTAAGTCAGTAACATCCATCAACATGATTCACTCTTTTATTTTTAATCGCTCCATCTCCGTTATCTCCTCCGCTTTAAATCGAGCAAATTCAAGTGTTTCTGCTTCCAAACTTAGCCTCTCATCCTCCTGCCATATTTTATGCCCCTCCTTTTCTTGATTATATTGTATCTTCTCCACCTTGAAATGGAAAAACTATTTCTTGTGAGCGTGTGACTCCTCAAGAAGAGTATATTTTATCTTGGAGAGCTCGACAATGTCCTTAGTTGATCTGGTTGGGGCCTTCCGTTATGCTTTCTCTGCTTTCTTTCCCATTGGCTTCTCCAACTCAACAACTTGATTGTCAACAACATGTTCCTCCTCGGCATCATTTGATGAATCCAATGTAGCAGAGGAACAAATCGGCTTCAACGACATCGTCCATCTTCACTTTGGACCTTCCTTAGAGCAACGCTGAATCTATTTTGGTTTGTCCTTCAATAAGTGCCAATAATGCTCAAACTGAAAGTAGTTTTTCTCTAGTAATTGGTACATAATCTTCACTTTGTCAAACTTGCAAAATAGAATCAAACAAAAAATAATTAATAAAGCTAGGCCAAAAATTAAATAAAACAATAAGTACAAGAGCTTGAAAGTAGTGGAGGAATATATCTTGTTTTGCTTGGTCATGTCACTTTGATTTAACCCTTTGACTTGAGCTAACTTGGCATATAATTTATTGATTGTTTTTTGAATTGCAGATCATCGATATATTAAGGACCCAATAGTCCTTTAACAACTTGACCCAATAATTTTAAGGTCAGAATATTAATAATTTTACTGAGCCTAAATTATATTTAAGTCCATGAACGATAAATTATCGAAATTGACTAAGAGTTTTAATTAGGTTCAATAACTAGGTTAAATCTTATTTATTATTTATTGAACGATTTAGACTCATTTTAAAATTTAAAGATCAGCTATTAGAATTTGTCTCATTTTAAAATCGTCAGTGATTTAAGTTCCTTACACAATCTCAACCACTCTTAATCCTACCTTAAATGTACTGTTAAATTGTGTTCTTTGGGATTCACTTAATGTAAAATTCCCTTGATCATTAATGAGTCCCCTTGAAATTTGTTACCAACTTTTATTTAAAACTCTTCCGTCTCTTAAAATCTTACTCATTTATTGGATAAATTCTAAATGTTTAACTCACACCCAAATTCCATCTCTCATTTCCATAACTATCGCATTATCCGTAAGCTAATTGATTATACTCAATTTTATTAGAGTTCACCTCGCACACAATTTCATCAAATTGACTGTTCCAGCTGAAAATCTTGATCACGACTGAATTCCCAGCTTACAGTAGTCGTTGTTTGACTCCGATCTGAACTCGTTCAACAAATTGTTCCATCGACATATACCTCTTTCCCTCTGCAATCTCAAAAACACAACAACAATCCACTCTTACACTTCACCGCAGCACGTCTTTCTTCAATCCAAGAATCACAAATTTCCCAGCCAAACCACCGTACCAAACCACTAGTCCCCATCGTCAACAATCGCAGCCCCAGTTCCTACACGCATCAAGCCACTACGCAAGCCCCTATTTTTATACAACAAAAACAGAGCAAGCTTTCTTGCTCAGCCCTCCACTACGCACTAGTGCAGGACCACCATCGAAAGTTCCCACGTTGCACGATTTTTCTCTCTCTTCCTCTTTCTTTCTCTTTCTCTATCTCTATCTCTATCTCAATGACGTACAATCGGGCCATCCATCACCGATCTACCGTAGTGACCAGCGTCACCGCATCCTTTCTCTTGGTGGCCCCGTCGCACAGCTTCTTGCCCTCGTTAAGCCTGTTCTTCAAGCCTCTCTGTTCACAATCTGAGGTTCTGTGTTTAAGAAAAGTGGCAATTGGGTTTTAATTCCGTCAACCAAACACGTGCTCAGATATATGGTTAATTACAAAACTACCATTTAAGTTTTTGTAGTGCATCACCATTTCTATTTTAGTTTCAACTTTCCCATAAAGCCCTTGCTTGCTTCTTGTTATTACAAAAATACCCTTCCATCGCATTAGATTTCCATATAGTCTTGGATATTTTTTAAGCATTAATTACATTTCTACCCTCATTTGCAAGTCATAGCAGGATATATATAAATTGGGTTTGGGTTGATAATATTTTGAAGGTCAATCACATTGTTAAATAGAGAAATTATGTGAAAATTCAGAGTATTTGTAGAATAACGGTATTTTCGAGTATGGAGAATCTTAGAATTTAGGAATATATAGATTATTTAAATACTTCTAGTTAATTACAAAATACATGATACGCTAGATATTTATGTAAGTTATGTATATTTTATAGGTAATCAATCGCTAGTGAAGTGGTAACTCTTAAGTTGATAAAGAGTTGTCAATAGACTTCAAATAGATTCTTTTTAAAAAATGCCATAGCGAAGTCATTTATGGCACATAACACTAGGGGCGCATACATTATGATAGTATATTATGATGAAATGTTATCTTACCAATGCATTAAGGATGAGTCTACAGACAACGTAATTTTAATAGGAATTGTACTACAGTTACCGCCAAGTACTCACAGTGCATAATAGGGAGCTGTGATGATACCATATGTTACATTATTGTTAATGATGTAATTTATTAATGATGAAAATTTATGTTTTTGAAAAGAGGAAGTGAAAACTGTTCTCTATCAAGAAAACTTGTATCAAAGTTTTTTTTGAAAAAATGTCGAAGAATCTAGATGAGAGATAAATACAAATATTTTTATTTGTATAGCATGCATCTCATGTTTATGATTAATCATACATATTTTATTTCTGTGCAAGTTGGTTGTTTAACTTACTGAGATTTTAAATAAATCTCACCTTTTTAGACTCACTACCATTTCCTGGAATGGTAGAAGTTGTGTCAAGACCACCTTTCGATGAGCCGGATGAACCACTAGATACATATGGTTGAGGAAGAATCGTATCTTGAGCAAAGGCTGGCTTTAATTTTAATGTTCATAGCTTTGACTCTATATACCATAGAGCGGTTGCGAGAGCTAATCTGATTATGTACTTTCAGTATTATGGGATTCTATCTCCTACGTTATGTTGAACTTATGAGAACCTTTTAAGTGAGGAAGTACTTATTTATGGTTAATTAATATATTTTGGAATGTTTATTTCATTCTGGCATCAATTATTTTTATCACCCTTGTCTTCCGTTGCTATTATGGCATACTGCTAGTTGTATATTAAGATGCATTGCATATTAACTATCATGAACGGGGGTATATAACTTTGTGTTGCATGTTCCAACACTCCAAAGCTCCATTCCATCCCAAAGAGAGGTTGGGGGTGTCACATTTCTCCAACCTTGTCTTAGTACATCGGTGATCTACACTTCCTTCCATACAAGACTTCATAAGGCGTCATCTGAATCGTGGCCTGGAAGCTATTGTTATAGGCAACTTCTACCAAAGGCAAGTGTCCTTCCCAATCACCACTTGCTTCTAAAGTACATGCTCGAAGCATATCTTCCAGCATCTGTATTGTCCATTTTGCCTATCCGTTGATTTGCGGAAGGTATGCACTACTAAATGTCAAGCTGGTACCTAGTAATTTTTGCAAACTTTGCTAGAAACGGGACATGAATTGTGTATTTCTATATGATACTATAGACCTAGATACTCTATGTAGCCTAACTATCTTCTTAATGTATATTTTGGACAACTTTTCCATAGAGTCGATATTGGCGATCAGCAAAAAGTGAGCACTCTTTATCAATCTGTCAACTATGACCCATATGGAATTCTCTCTTGTTGATGTCCTTGGCAATCCTACTACAAAACCCATGGAAATTTCTTCCCACTTCCACTCCAAAACTGGTAATGGTTGTAGTTTTCCTGCCAGCCTTTGATGTTTTGCTTTTACTATGCATACAGAACACTTGGTTACGAATTTTGCCACGTCTCCCTTCATTCCATCCCACTAGTAGTGCCCTTTCAAATCCTAATACATCTTGGTACTGCTAGGGTGTGTGGGGTAAGGAGTACAATTCACTTCCCTTAGTATCCTTTCCTTCAACTGCAGGTCTGAAGGGATCACTTTCCTTTCTTTGTAACATAGCATTTTGTCTTTACAAATGTTGAAGTGTCGCAGTCCTCCAAATTCCAGAATTTTTTGCTAGAATCTACTAAGCATTTCATCCTTCTGCTGTTGTTACATAATATCGTCATCGTTTAGCGATACAATTTCTTGCCTTTATTCTAACATTGCACCTTTCAAAGAATTCCCAATTAGCAATTCTCTCATATTTGCCAATAAGGAATTTGGGTTTGCCTGGGCCTTACGACTAAGGGCATTTGCAACTACATTGGCCTTTCCAGGGTGATATTTTATCTCACACTAGTAGTCACTAATCATCTCGACCCATTTTCTCTGCCTCATGTTCAAGTTCTTCTAGTTGAAGAGATACTTGAGACTTTTTTTTTGGTGAAAACTTCGCATTTCTCTCTGTATAAGTAATGTCTCCAAATCTTTAGTGCAAAAACTATTGTGGCTAACTCCAGGTCATGGGTGTGATAGTTTTACTCATAGTCTTTTAGTTGTTGTGAAGCACACGCAACGACTCATCCTTCTTGCATTAGCACACATCCTAGTACCATTTTGAATGCGTTGCTATAAACCGTATAAGGTTTATGAGGTTCGGGTATTGCCAACACTGGAGCAGTAGTCAATCTTTTCTTTAACTCTTGAAAGCTCTTCTCACATTCTAACTCCAAACATATTTTGCATTTTTCTTAGTTAGTGCCCTAAGGGGTCCTGAGAATTTAGAGAAACCTTCTACGAATCTCCGCTAGTACCTAGCTAAATCAAGGAAACTACGTATCTCATGTGAAGCCTAGCTAAATCGAGGAAACCATTCCATTATTGTTTCTATCTTAGTAGGCTCCTGTGACATCCCCAGATTCAGTTTGGAATTGAAGGGACATCTGAAGTGTCGGGACATGCAACACAAGGTTACCTGCCCCATTCATGACAGTTAAAGATGCAATGCACCTAGCATGCATATAGCAATATGCAATATTCGCAACAGAAAATTTTTTTCTTTGAGGAATACTATATACTAAACTAATAACATCCCAAATGATTCTAAAACATATCACATAAAGCATGAAAGTGACACATAACCATGATTACAACAGAAGTCCAAAACATTTGTAATCTCAGAAGTACGAGAGACAAAGCTCCACAAGTACATTCACCAAAATAAAACTACTGGGCTAGTCTGTTGAGCAACTCGCGTAACTCGACTAGGGATGTCATAATGCTATCTATAAACCTAATCATGGAGACCACGAGCTTCGTGTCACATCGGCGCTGCCTAATCGACCTCCTTCAATCATCCAGGCTCCTCTCCATTTCTTGATTCTTACACATCGCCTACTATTATAAGGGGATAGTAATTGAGACTACCACAGTGAGATTTAAGTACAAATCTCAGTAAGTTAACAGGAAACTTTAACATACAATTTATAGATGCATGCATGGTTGTGAAGGTATGAATGCATAATCATAATGACAAGTAAGCATGACGTGACTTGACATATAACTTGACATAAATAGACATGACTTGAACTTGAGCATAGATTGAACTTGAAACTGAACTTGACATGACGTGAACTTGAACATGAACTGACTTGAACATGAACTGATTTGAACGTTGAATAACATGAACATGAATGTAAAATACATAAACATGGAATCTTATTCAATAAATAGACATGATTAATAAACCTAAACATACACGGTTCACCTCGATACGTGTGTCCCTACTGATTATCACATAATAACACAGGTATCTGCACAAGCTATGAGTGTGTTAACATATATGCCAGTTCACATATATCCCGTTTCAGGTATCTGCACTAGCATAAGTACGTATAATATGAAATTGAAATGTGGGTGGCAACATCAGTATTACTGCCTGATTTCGCTCCGTTGACCAGTTAATTAGGTCTCATTGGAAACTTGTTGATATTTACCTTATCAATCCTCCAGCATGACTAAAATATTTCCACTAGAATATTATCTCATCTTAGCACTTAGGGTCGTGATAAACGTAAACAGACTTGACTTGACTTGGCTTGGAAAAACTATTGAGTTACACAAACTATAATTGAGACATAACGTGACATAGAATGAAAGAACAGATGACCTGACATAACGTGACGTGATATGTACGTGAGCTACATGAGATGACATAATATGAAACATATAAACATTTTGTGACATGGCATAATGTGTAACAGATAAACATTAGGTGGCAAAATATATGTATAACAGATAAATATTGCGTGATCGAATATATTGTAGTGACATAGCATATTATGACGCATATGGTAACATAAGTACATAATAATAGTTTCCTTACCAACATACATATATGGTAATTTGACAATAAGTTAGAAATTAACTTATAGTAACTGTTGCGCTACGGATAAAAATGCACGAACACGAGAAACTATAAATAGGGATTTCTTAACGTTAGAAACATTATCACTAAGAACTTAGAAACATGAAAATACCATTTTACCCTCTACATGTAGGAAAACGATTATTTTACCCCTAACTTAAGGACTTTACATCCTAACTCCAAAACTCACCAAAATTTATATTTTTCATGTAAATTTATCCTTAATCCAAATATCTAATTAGAAAAATTTAAAACACATTACAACTATCACAAACACACTAAGGTTGAAACATTTAAAGACAAAAACTCTTGATTTTTGTTGTAATTCTATCAACCTCATTCCTCATGCTTAAAATCAAAATATTACAACATGGATGATCACATCCTATGTTTAAAAATTATACAAGATCAACCAACAAAACTTCTTTTACAAAAATCACAAAAATATTTTTAACACAAAGCTCCAATCTTTAACTAAAAACATAACCTTTGATTCTCAAGGTTTTTGTCTCTTTTTAAAGCATTTCCAAGAACTCTAAAAGTTTCAAAATACACATTCAACATATTCATAACACACTTTTAAGAATTATCGAATTATCACATTTTGGATCATCAAGCAAACATCACAAAATCACAAGATCTAACACCATACTTTCAGCTTCAACACTTTACTCAAAACTAATTGCCTTAAGGTTTGGTTTTTGATCAAATCCTTTGATCCAAAACATCAAATGACAAAACTCACAAACTAGAGTAGATCTAAGCATTAAACTCAAGATCACATGGTCATATTTGCATCAAAACATCCCTAAAACTGAAAACCTCAAACTTGTGACCTAACTGAGTCTCTTCATGCATAAAAGTGCATATCTTTAAAACCAACACCAAAACTCTTCAAAATAACATCCTAACATGTATATCAAAGACTTAGGATTATCATATAAAATTATAAAAGTCATTGGAGCATGATTTTAGCACAAAAGATCCAAGCTTTCACAAAACAGAATTTGCTTTACTCATTCCAGTTTCCAACTTTTTAAATGTAAGAAAAACTTTCTTCAAAAGCTTATAACATGCAACGAAGCCTCATCAAACTTTCATATAAAATTTTTAATATACTCCATAAAAAAACAGACCAAGATCTTTCTAGTAGCTTGGTCAAAAACACCAAAATAATAGGCACTGTCTAGTTTACAGCTCAGAAGGACCTTTCCAAGCTTAAAATAACTTTTGATCAATCTAATGATCATGAAAATCAACACAAAATATATCCACAAAAACTAGACTCAAAGAGGAAGAATCTTGTGAAGGACACTTTGTAAAATTATACTTACAAAACATTAAAAAATGGCGTGCAATGTGACTTAGGAAAACTGTTCGATAGAACCTTAGGTTTCTCTCCAAGAAAAGTGTTGTAAAGGGATGAAATGAAAGGAAATGGACTTAGATGCTTGAGTGATGGTTTTGTGAATGAGAGGGTGATGAGAGGGCTATGACTGACACTTGAGTGATGGTTGTGTCAGCCAAAACAAGGGGCAAAACCAACCCATGTTTTTTTGCCCTTAGACTACTGAGTGAGGGGGTGGTGATGAGATGGCCTTGGCCTTCACATCAAATACAACTTGGCGCTGCTTTGGGCAATATTTGTTCAGCCATGGCAAGGGAAAACTTCCTCCACAAGCCTTGTAAAGGCGGCTTAATTTCGTGGGCCTTATAGGGGTAATTGAATGGGCCTCAATTTGGGGTTTAAAGAGGATTTGGCTATGGTTTGGGTTGCTATCAACTCCAAATCTAATATTTTGCTTGGCCTAGTAAATTTTCAATGTCTAAGAGATTAAATAATGATGTCATAACAAGAATTTGAGCAGTTTATAGCATGTGGAAGTGATTTAATCAAGTGATTAAATATTAAACTGGAAATATAATCCATTTAGGGTTTGGAAGCAAATTTGGGGTTTGAGGAAACCATTTAGGGTTTTGATTTCAACCAAGTTTTCGGGATTTCAATTGGATTCCAAGTGTTTAGGATTTTCTCTACCCTGCTTGGTTTGGCACATAATGAATGGTTGGATGGAATAGTATTTTGCTTAGGTGGCATGATCTCAATGCTTTATTTCCTTCACATTTTCATCTCATAGTTTCTCTTGATGCCATGTGTCCAATACTATTCACCAAGTATGGCTAAGATCTTGTTAAGTGTCTAAATAAAACTCCTATAACCTAATTTGGATATTTCACACTATGAATTTGAAAACACTGCACTTGGTTATACTATCGAGGTTACAATTCACTCTGAAAAGTGAACATAACTTAAAACCCTAAATAATCATACTAACTTTAAAGTGCAAATCGTTTATCAAATTTCGACTCCAAAATACCTCGAAATAATCAAAATGCGTTTTAGAAGAAGCGTTTCGTCTGAAAACTGAAAATGAGTTTATTGCTCTATAAAATCCTAAATATTCAAACAAAACTAATGGCTCAAACCATATCCCATTCTGACACTTCTAAATGCCTCAAATAAATAAAATTGCTCTTCTAACACTATAGTGAGTGGTAACACTTACTATGCTACCCCTTTGCTAGATATGACATGCCCTAGAACTTCACCTTTTGAAGCCAAAACTCCCATTTGTTGAGTTTTGTGTTGAGTTGGTTCTCTTGCAACCTCTTCAATACTAGCCCCAAGTGTACCTGGTGTTCATCACTATGAGAGTAGATCAAATTATCATCAATGAAGACTACCACAAAACTATCTAGATACGACCTAAAGATCTAATTCATCAAATCCATAAATGTTGTTAGAGCATTTATCAATCCAAAGGGCATCACCAGGAATTCGTAATGTTTGTAAAGTGTCCTGAAGGCAGTCTTTGGGATATCTTGTTCTCTAATTTTAAGCTGATGGTATCCTAACCTTAGATCTATCTTAGAGAATATTGAAGCTCCTTGCAACTGATCTAAGAGAGCATCAATTCATGGTAGTGGGTATTTATTCTTGATGGTCACTTTGTTTAGTTTCCAATAGTCAATACAAATCCTCATGGACCTATCATTCTTCTTTACAAACAATGCTGGTGCACCCCACGGGGACAAACTAGGTCGAATAAAACCTTTTTCTAAGAGTTCCTCGATTTGGGCCTTCAACTCCTTTAATTTTGCTACGGCCATTCTATAAGGCGATCTATGTACAAGGGCGGTTGCTGGCTCCAAATATATGAAAATTTTCGTTTCTCTATCTGGTGGTAATCCTGGCAAGTCATCTTCAAACACTTTGTGGAAATAATTTATTATGGCTATTCCCTGTACTCTTATTGGTTCCTCCGCCTTATCTACTGCAACTAATAGGTAGGTGGTTGCACCTTCCAGAATACATTTCGTAGATTGACAAGTTGTAATCACTAATAGGGATACTTTGATAGGTTCTCCATTGTAGCAAACCCTATCGGTGATGGGTGGTTCGAATACTACATCCCTCTTTCGACAATCTATTTTAGCATAGTGTCTAAACAGTCAATCAATTCGTAGGATTATGTCGGATTCCATCAAACGAAAGAAAATTAGACCAACCTTCAAGTTTCAACACCCAGCCTGCAACTTCTATTGGGCAGTCCTTAACTACACATGTACAACCATCTATATTTCCATCCAGAATAGCTACCAGAACCTTATGAGGTAAAGGATTTGTAATCAAATCACATAGTCATACGAAAGAAGTAGATATAAAGGACTGTGATACACTAGAATCAAACAAGGCACAAGCCGAGTATTGTATTAACTTAATCTTACCAGTAATAACTCTGGTGTCGACTGTTTCATCAACTTCCGAATCTACCTCCTCTGGAGTTATGGCATAGACTCTAGCTTTTACTAGGGTCTTGGGATTGCCATTGGGTGCTACTCCCCCACTAGGCGTATTGCGGGGACAATTCCAAATCAAGTGGCCTGTCTGACCACACTTAAAACAGGCTCATGTAGTTAATCGACATTCTCCGCTGTGCCTTCGCCCATAACTTCAACACGTTGGCGACGTGACTGGTGTCGGGTTTCCAACCATTACGCCCTTCCCTTTATCAATAGAGTAGGGAACCCTCTTCTTCTCCATACCTCCTCCTGGTGAGTGGGGCATCGCCCTCTTTCGGTTTGCGTTGATCTGGGTGATCAAACTCTTCTACTCTGCTTCAGCTATCGAAGCAACATTAACTAATTCTCAGAAATTCTCAATCCTCAAGCAAGCGACCTGGCTATGGATCCTTGGCTGTAGGCCCCCCTGAAACTTTTGGGCCAGAGTCTTTTCTGTGCCTATCAAATGCGGGGTGAATCTTCCCTATTCCATGAAACGAGCCATATACTACTCCACTGTCTGATTGCCTTACACCAAGTTGGTGAACTCCTAGGTGTGACGTCCCTAGCCCCCGCTTGGGATTTGACGGAGACTGAAACGTTGTAACATGTAAGTGAAGACTACATACCCCCGTTCATAATAGTTAGAATGCAATGCACCTATTTGCACTAGTAGTATGCAATAAATTGTAGTGGAAAAATTTACTACTCATGTGTAACTAAGCAGTGCTTTAAAGCAATTGCATTAGAACATGGTACCATAAAACTAATCATACCCAAAAGTTGTCATTCTTGTTCACATAATTCTAAAAAATAGATAATTGTTTTAAATGATTCCCAAAACAAGGGACCTTCCGACATAAACCTTATATTTCCTTCGGTATCAGTTCTCACTACAAGTTCCATGGCCCCTTTCAAAAACTATAAGGCCTTTTTTTTTTTCTTTCATTTTGCCTTGCCTTGGTTAAGCAACCTTTTTAGCTCTTCAAAGGGCTAGAGGACCTCTGTGATAAATTGGTCGGTGGCTTCTAGTCTATCTACCAAGGAGGGCTCCGACGAGCTCTCAGTGCTCAGTGCTCTCCTTGATTGTCAGGGGTGTTAGCCTTTTGCATTTACCCATGTAGGATTTCTTCGTGTTTTATCACAACTTTTACCATTCTAGGTTGGGAATGGTAGTTGAAGCTACAACGGTGATATTTTGAGAAATCTCAGCAAGTAAACTGATGCAGGGGGATCCGAGACAGATGATGCTAGCTGTCAGATTGCACCTTGATGGCGTTGAGATACCATGAGTTGGCAGATAAGCGCAAAGGCAGGAATTGATTGTGATGTGTTCCTCATTGGGGCCGTTTTGAGTGTGTTTCAGTCTTTTGGCCATAACTTTGGTTACGGGTGTTGGAATCGCACATAAGACCCCAATTCGGAAAGCTCCTTTCAACGCGCACGCTGTCCACATTGAGCATAGCTCCATGTGCCTTTTTTTCTATCTCAAATTCTGCTGTTTTCCCCTCCGAATCACTAGTTTTAGTTATTTTTTACTATTTATGGTAATTTTTCGTTTGTCAGTTAGGAAGTTGTTTTAAATCCGATTTGGGCCTGATTTTTTGCAGATTGCTTATTTTATTTTGAATTTCAATTTAGAGTGACTTCCGAGATTTTGCTATTTTTGGCAAAATTTGGATAAACACGATTTTTGGCTATATCAGTCCAGCTTGTGGACTGATTTGAATGATTTTGTTGGATTTTATAATATTCCGTTAAACCCTAGAGACTTTTCTCTCTGGTTTTGGGTGAATTTTTTCCTGTGAATCATCTGTTGGAACTAGCCTACAGGATAATCGCTATCCTGTCCGGCGTCATAAACACACAACATACAATAGATAACATAGGCATATAATGGCAAACCATGAAATGAATGTATGGATATGTACGTGACATAGAACTTATGCAATTCGGCCTTTTTCAAAACATGGAATGGAGATCTTGAGATTTTTTTCAATAAACATCTTTATCATCTTTTCATATTGATCATGTAACATATCATTGAGCTCATTGCCTTGTTGATTTCTTATAACATGTAAATGGACACATCATGGATCTCCTATGCATCGTGTGTTCTCCACTAGTAACCGCATCATCTAACGGCCCACATGACTGTGGTGACTACATCATGACCTTTTTAACTTTATGTGGCAGCTTGCATATTTCACCTTCACTGCATATACATTATAACACAACAGTTCGCATATTTCATCATTACCATATTACTTTCCATGCTCTTGGCACCCACTAGCTTTAGGTGCTACCCTGCTCCAATATCCTTTCCACAAGGATCCATCCGGAGTTGGCCGAAGGTTTTTTGTCGACCCAGGGGCTACCATTTTATTTTACACACTCCAGAGTGGATAGAGTAGTTCTAATAAGACATTCCTCTCTCCTAGCATTTGGTGTCATTATAAAACATGTACATACTTTGCTTTGAAAACATTGTTTAACCTTAATGCATGTGACATGAGACTTGAAACATTTTTTTTTATAAAACATGTGGACATGTGAAATGTTGTGAGCCATGTATGCACGAAATCAAACACAGTATATTTCGGCTTATGGCTTGAAAATATTAGAACATTCATAAGCATAATTTGTTACGTAGGCAAACATCTGATACATATCAAGAATGGAGTAATGATGATCAATCCAAGCATATTCATAAGGACATGACCGAAACCTTCAAGACTTAAAAAAGCATGTTGCAAATCATCATCTTAACATAGGAGGAAATCCGAAACATCATAGATCATAGATCATGGCAACGTCATCATATAAAACTAAAACATTATACACATTTGATCATGGCATGGTCATCATATAAATCCAAAACATCATACACATTGAAACATCACACACATCTTTTATAGCATGACCAATGCCCCAGTTGGTCCTATACATGTGACCTACTATCAAGAAAAGAATTGCAATAGCTAACTAATGGTGTGCAATATCGGTTAGCCATAAACCCCCAGTAATGAAACATGAAATGATGAGCATACACAATTGCAACAAAAGATGCAAAGTTTACACAACATATACGAATATTATCCGAGGTAAGTTGAGGGTCTATTTACAAAAATCCGTAGCAAGATAATACGAACAAGCAAGCTGAAATAAGGTTCGTGTAACTCATTAGAGACAAGGAACAAAGCCCTAATCCGACATGTGTGTGAAGTTGTTAGGGTTCCTTGTGTGTTCACGGAGGTACTCTAAGCATTCAGCCTAGAGGCTCTTGAAAAAGAAAAATGATGGTGTATCTTTGATCTTGGTTAGGTCTTGGACGTGTAAATGATGTGCATGTGGTATGATCGACACTCTTTGAAGATGGGATGAGGATTTTAGATCCTCTAACTCTCGGCTTCCCTTCCTTGGAAATAACCCTAGTTTTTCCAAGAGATTTCTAAAGGTTGAAACAAGCCCTTGTGCATGTGTGTGAGTGTTCCTCTTGATCTCAAGTCCCTTGAGATCCTATCACCCTTGAGTTAGGCGTGTGTGTGTGTAGTGGATAGTGAGAGTTTGGACTTTATCGAGTGGCTCTCGTCCCTTGAAGACGTGACTCCTTGCTTGTGCTTTGAGAGAAAGGAAAAAATGGTGTTTGCTTGTAGAGAAAGTGTAGGAAAAAATGGTTTTGGAACTTGAAAAGACAAGTTCTCTAAGTGGTGTGTAGGAGAGAATGGAGAGAAAGAGAGGTAAGTGCAAAATCCGAAAATGGCAAAGGGAAAGCCTTTGGGCGTGTGGCCTCCCTTTTTATAGACCTCTTCAACTCACACCTAATTCCCCATTGGATGCTAGATGACCTATGCATGTATGCCATGTGGTGGGTTCTTCTCCCCTTGGCCGAAACTCTTCCACTTCCTTGTGTATCATTGCCTTGCTTTGGGAAGACCAAGAGTCCATTGGACAAGTGGCATGTGCCTTGCCCAAACCGAAACCCTAATGTCCTTTGGAGTCCTTCTAGTGTGTCTAGGTTCAATGAACCTTAGGTTCAAAGGTGTCTTTTCACAAAAAACCCTTCATCTCCCTAAAGAGTGGGTGTGTGCATGTATGCCAAGTAGCATGGGCATGTGGGTGAGTGCGGGCCACCGCTCTCTTTTTCCCATAAGGATCCTTCATCTTCTTGTGTTGCCCCTTCCCCTAGGTGACCCTTCCACTACCCATGGCCTTCTTGAAACCCTAAAGAGTGACAAGTGGCGTGTGTGGGTTCGGTGGCTGAAAACCCTGGGGTTAGAGTTGCCTTCTCCTAGGCGCCTATTCCACTTCCAAATCATTGCCTTTTTCTAGAATGGAGGCCCCATCCAATGCATGAGTAACACTTGGCAGAACCTAGGTAGGTGTGAGTGTGTGTTTCCTAGGCTTGTGACACGTGGCATGTGGGTCTTGCCCTAGCTGTCCACCCCTTCCTCTTCCTCTCACAAAATTCCTTTTAGAACCTAGGTACTTGTGTGGCATGCAAGTCCCCATGTGTCTCTTCAAATTCCCAAGCAAGCCATCTTCTAGAATCCCTCATGCACTCACTACATTTGTGACAAGTGGCAAAAGTAGGTTGAAATCCTATGATGGGCGTGCAAGTCCCCACGGCCGCAACCGCAAAAGTCTCTTGGAGACTTGTGCCTTTGATTTGTAGCATTCCCATGTGTCCCTTCTTCTTCTTCTTCAAATCATTGCAAGCCTTGGAACTCACCAAAATCCTAAGGTGGCGTGTGGGCTTTTAAAGCTACAAAATCTTAAGGTCTCTCACCCCCTTTCCCCATATTGAGTCCAGATTCATAGTGCTCTTACATGTGTGACAAATTGTCAAGGAGTAAATGGGTTGGGCGTGTGCCCTAAGTCTCACTAGGTTGCCAACCCTAATCTCAAAGGCTTGGCCGAATCTTATGGGCCTTGTGGGCTTCTCCTATGGGCTTTGGATGCTAAAATATTGGGACTATAATTTAATAATTAAAAAGCCCAATGACTTTAAGCCTTTGCATAGTCCAATGTGACAACATAAGACTGGCGAAGACTTGGCTAAATCTGGGTAATCACACTAGGCCTTCTGTTGTTTGGTAGATTCAGGGAAGAACCTATTATCAAATTCTTCCTTGAATCTCTCCCATGTGAGAGTAGCAATATTACCAAGCCCCCTTAAACACACGTCCTTCCACACTATATGGTATGAGGATTCAAGCCCAGCAATTTGGTGCCATGTTTCGTAGGACAACTATCAATTTACCCAGAGACGTAATTGCTCTGATACCACCGTTTGTGATGCCCCCAGACCCCGCTTGAAATTTGATAGAGACTGAAGCGTCGGGACATGTAATTCAAGGCTACACACTCCTCTTTCATGACAGTTAACAAGCAATGCACCGAACAGGTTTCTAGCAATACGCAATAATCGCAACGGAAAAGGTTCAATTCTATGGAACGTAGAGCAATTTATGTAGGGTACCAAATGAAGTAACTACTAAAATCCCAATGTACTTGTTTTGAAACTTCAAAAATAAAAAATAAGGGTTTTAAACCACAACCCTTAGTACTTAGTTTACCACATATCCAAAACATTGTTCATAAGGGAATCCCTAAAACACATCCTAATTAGGCTTGCCTTTCACTATGATCTTCTGCAAGTCCCAAAGAGCTTAAGTACTTCACTAATAAACTTATTGGCTGCCTCCAACCTTTCCTCTACAGTCGGCTCCACAGAGCATTTAGGGCTTTTAGGGGCACCCTGAATTGTTGGGGATCCTTCTGCTTGCGCTTTCCCATGGTCCTCTTCAAATCCTGTTACAACTTCTACCATTCCAAAAGGAATGGTAGTGAAAACTACAATAGTGAGATTTCAAGAAATCTTAGCAAGTTAACCAAAAACATACAAGAAGATAACATAAGCATGTAGAGGCAAACCATAAGTATGACATGTATGGACATGAACTTGACTGACTCTGTCTAGAATGTGCTTCCAAGTGTAAAAGTGTCAAGTTGTATCAAGGATAAGTCCAGGATCTCATTCCACAGGGACTAAGGATTATCAAAGCATTTGTGACATTTAATTGAAAAATATGATGATGTATGAGAAGTGTGAAAAGGTAAAATGGAGTATAAAATTCTTTCTTTTTGTATTCTTGTTTTTATGTATGTATAAACAATGAGCAAAATGGAATTTAATATATTCACAAAGAAAGATTTAATGAAAATGGAATATATGGTTGTGCTTTGAGGATCTCAATTTTGTAAATTTTAGAAAGATGAATTAAACCATAAAAGAAATAGCTACTGAAAATTTGATATTCTAAATGAAGAAATTGTAATTCCAATTCCTATAAGTAGCCAACAGAAATTTTAATTTAAAGCTGAAAATAACAATTCCAAAGGAATGATTTAACAAACACTTGAGTTGGGTGTGAGACTCTCTTTGTTTCGGTTTCTAGAATATTTCATTGATTAACATCCAGTCAAGGCATTGATAAACAAAAGATAAAAAGTTAAGCTCAAGTTTTGCAATATTTTCCTAAAGGCTTCACAACTTTACTAACCAAACACACTTTAACAATCAACTAAGAGAAGCCTTGATAATTTTCAAGTATTTGTTGCGCCTTACGTCAACAACAAATCAAGAGCAAGAGCTGCACTCTATTTTCAATTCAAATCTGACTAGCAACGAGTGAAATCAATATTCATCAATAAAATATTGCATTAAGCTAGAACCAAAAACAAATGAAGTCTCATTTCACAACCTAAGCTTTAGAAATTAGCTACACATGGTATTTCTAAAAGCAAAAATCGATCTAAATAAAACCATCATAAAATCTGAGAGCAAAATAGACCCAAATGGGTTAAACCCTAGACTGCCAATATTCCCTCTCTGAATGAAAAAAACAGCAAAAGAAAAATAAAATAGAATGTTGAAAATGAAACTAAGAACCATTGTCTGAAAGAAAAAACCAAAATAAATCCCAGCAAAATAAAAGCAAATCTCGTTGACAAGAGTAAAGGAAACTGAAAAGGAAAGTCTCAAGAAAATAAAATGCAAACTAGTTAACCCCTTCACCCAGAAATTTCCCTTCTTTTCATACTCCGAATCTTCTCTCCTTCCCTCTCTCCTAGCCGCGGATTGCACTCTCTTCACACCTGCACCTTCCAGTTGCTACAGAATGCCTTCCTCTCCTATCACACGTTCCACTCCCAAAGCACAGCCATCAGACCACGTGGTCTTCCCTTAGGCCTTAGTTTAATCTTTCCTCTTCAAGTCTAAAGTCCCTCACGGACTTCACTCTCCAAACTCTCCAATGGGCCAAGACTGTACGTGGGCCTCCTTAAGACCATGTATCATAAGATAAAGAGCCGCCTGATCAATTGCAACATGGAAAAGAGTATTATCTTATTAAAGTATTAAAATAATCATTTCACATGCCAAAACCCAATTAACTCATATTACCTTATTAATACTCTTATTTTAATAACTAAAACTCATTTAACCCAAGATATTAAGAGTATTAATAAAGCATAATTGACCAAAACTCTTTCACTCTTGTATTCTTTTTGAAAGCATAAAACAAGTATTCACGTAACAATCATGTAAATACCATTTTTAATTCATATTACTCACTCTTAGTTATTTAAACCATATACAATGTGGGTGGACACCTCACGACTCCCTTACGCACTGTTGATGGCATTAGACTACCTCAAGAAGGCAGATCGGCACAAATATGGTAGGAAAAAAGTGAAGTGATGGCACGAGATTACTCGAGAAGGAAAATCGGCACAAATATGGCAAGAAAATGTGAGGATCCCAAAAATTAGGATGATATCATGCATGCGTCATTATTGTGGCCATAACTTTGCTGGTATGACAATTGTTGTGACAACCCGGACCTAGTTAGGTTTCATCCATATTATTTTTTGTTGCCTTAATATTATTTTAGGACCATGAAATTAGGTCTAGATTGATAGGAGCCTTGGACCTATAGTTTAGCATCCAAAGCCTAAGAGAAAGGACCACTCAAGCCCTTGCATTTTTGGCCAACTAAGTGGTCTTGAGACCAAAAACCCTAGAAAAGCCATAGGTCACGGCCAAGCCATGTGGCTTGTGCTACTTGTCACGCATGTGTAGTCTATGAATCTGGACGTGATAGTGGACTAAGGGGGGGGGGGGGAGAGAAGCTTAGGGTTTGGGAACCCAAGGGGGCTTGCACGCCTATCCTAGTGACAAGCCTTTGGACTTGCCACATGTCATTCATGCATGAAGGATTCTAGAAGGGAATCATGAGATTCACCTAGGGGAGGCCAAGGGCTACTCGGCCAACACACCCCACACTCATCAAGGAACCCACCTTAAGCCACTTGTCATTTTGAAGAATCTCAAGAGATCTACATGGAAAAATGGCACATGGGAAGACTAAATGGCTGATTTTTCCTAAGGATTATAGGGGGAACACCAAGAGGCATTCGAATTTCTAAGCCACACGCCCACCCAAGGGCATTTTCAGATCCTCATGCCATTTGTCACTTACTTGTTGGTGGAATAAATGTTCTAGAACATTGGCCTTAGGGAAATGGAAAAGGGCACCACCCAAAATTACCCTTCTAACCCTAGATTTCTGGCTACCCTCACCCAACCATACCTTCACTTGCCACATGTCATCCTTTGGATATTCTAGAAGGCATGAGGAAAAGGAAGAGACACACATGGAAAAGAGGAGTGATCCTCATGGGGAAAAGAGAGGGGGCGGCACACACACACACCCTCCTGTAACGCCCGTCTTTGTGGTGGGTTTTTTTATAAAATATTTTAGAAAAGACGACGAAAATTACCGTTTGATTTAAAACATTTTACTTCCGTTTCCAGGGTGCAAGACTCTACATTATAAAATAAATTATGCTTTTTGAATAAAAAGGGTTTACAGCGGAAAACATAAATCTTAAAATGAAAAGGCTTCTCGTGCAGTTAAAATCCTTGTGCCTAGACTTCTGTGCTCTTCCCCTTTGGCCATGTCCGTCCTGAGCGTACTGCTCATTCAGTTCCTGTGGGGGAAGGGACACACATAAAAACTAAAATGAGTCGAATATTCAGTAAGCATTACTTCATACAGTTAAAATATAGCAACATAGGTTTTCAGTCATGCATTTATCATTCTATACATATTATTCGTACATGCATACATGCGTTACTTTGTAAACATCACTGGTGGGGCTTTCTTTTTTAAAAGAAAATGATTTTCTTTTCGTAAACGTTTCTCCCACCAGTGCCTTCATTTCTTAAATAATGTCATGCATTCATACATACTTTTCTTTTCACTTTCACAGGCCAGTGCACATTGTTACGCCCCACGTGCTAGGGTTAGCGGCCTTATGGCCAATGGATTTGCCCGTAGCCACGGGTTGGAATCCCGTTCAGTCAAGGTGCAACATTAGGTGCACTACCAGATACTACTACCCGGCATTGTAATCTGCCCATTCATTCATTGGATACCCCTTTCATTCATATGGTTGTTACGTATCTTCATACATTCATACTTTTATGCATTTCTTTCTTTTCATTCATTCATGTCAGCTCTAAAGAGCTAGAGCTTTCATTCATTTCATGTGCATGAGCATGAACATTCATTCTTTTCTTTTCTTTCCATTTAACAGTCCTTTCATAGAAAAACCATCATTTCATGAGAAAACATCTTTTCATGAGAAAACGTCGTTTGGAGTGCGAGCCCGAAAATCATCTTTTCGTGTCATGTCTTTTCATGAAAAATACGTACAATAGATACTGTGTATAGTCATCCATTCACATGCGTGAGAATAATACTTTGGTTGCGTGAAAATGAGCTGCCAAAGAGGGCCGTACATACTTATACTTTAAAAACGTCATGCTTATCGTGCTTTTTTGTAAAACGTTTGCCTTTTCAAAGGAAAATCATTTCTTTTCTTCCTTTTCGAAGAAAAACGTTTTGTTTTGTTTTCTTATCTTTTAGAAAACTCTAGAAGGGCATGAACGTAACACTTACCTGGACTCCATGCTACTTTCATAACATGTAGTCCATTCATGCGCTTGTCAGATGGCAACCTACATACATACACATAATCTCAACGTCATTCTCTATCTAGTACATAAGCAACTGAACTAGAAATGAAGCTACCCTTTACTTAGAACACTCTCATTCTATCCCGTGCTCTTACGTGTCCTTTACTATGATAAAACCTTCGAGAACCTATTTACGGCTACTACCTCTTACAACCTCAATGTTCTACTTCGATTGAACCCATGATTCACCTTAGGATTAAGACATTAAGACCTCTGTCTTAGTTTTCTTATCAATCACATTCCGACGCATGACTCAGACCAACTAAGTCACGCATCTCAGTCTTAGATAGTACACTCATCATTACCTTCATGTATCTTAGCTGACTCTAATCCTCATGACCATCCATACACGTCACACGGCTCTAAGCCACTCTGAGGCTTAAGCACCGTGTAACCATGCTTAGGACATATTACCCATTACATACTTGAATCCATCCGGTATATGCGCTTAACCGGATTACACACGTACCTTACTCCTTTATCACCTAAGACCAACATATAATACATTGGTCACAAGCTTGTATGGACAAGTGCCATATTCCGATACCAACCTTCTCTTATCCGGTTAGTACGACTCTTCATGCTACCCGTACCTCTTGACAGTTAATCCCAACACTTGATACGACAAGACTCCATTTATAACTACACCTTACGTCACGCCATATAGCTCGAGGACATTTCCAAGCTACACTGTGACCTCGTCACGTCACTTGACATACATCCTAACTCATCACCGCACGACTTCTTGGGTGGCCACGTCACTTCATGATGTTGCCCAGTCATGCTTCCGCTGCACTACTCTAATACTTTCCAGCCACTTCGCACATATTCCCGGCTATAAACTGACTACACGGCGAAAGTCATCACCTTAGACTACGGGTCACATCACTACTATAGTACATAAACCACAACCACACTTTACAGCACAATCCACAACACTACACAGCACACTTCCCAACTAAGCCCAACACTTCACGTCATGACACATCACAACACCTTACTACACATCAATTCCATAATACTAACAGCATAGCCCACAACCCAATCAACTAACTAACATCTAACATAATTAACGAGGAATAGAGACTTATACCGTCGACGGGATAACCCGTGTGTTGCTTGCTAACCGTCATAGTCGATGATGCCTGAAGGGTCGTACGGGGTGGCTAAACCTCATACGGTGACTGTTTAGGCGTTTGGATAGTTAGGTGTGGTCTTGGAAGGGCTCATGGTGGCCTTATGATGGCGGCAAGGAGCGTAACACGGCGGATCTAGCAGTGTACAGTGGCGGTTAGCCACGTGTAGTGGCTGCTTTGGCCATTGGAGGTGGCTAGGGATGCAAATCTGGAAGGGGCTGAGCATGGAGGGGCTTGGGAGGACCCTGGTGACGTGGTGGTGGTGTTGATGTGGTGGTGTGGTGGCTTTACGGTGACAAATCTAGCCGTGAGGTGAAGGAGATCTTGTGAGAGAGTGAGGGAGAGTAAGCGTGCATGGTGGCTCGGCTGGACGTGGGGGTGGCTGGGATAGGCTGGTGGTGGCCAAAGGAGGCTCCGGTGGCGGTGTGATGGCCATAGGAGGCGGAGCTTAGCCGTGGGTATGGAGAACCCGTGCGGTAGAGGAGCTCCGTACGTGCGATCTAGGGGAAGCTATCGGCCATGGGTCCAAGGGAGGAGGAAGGGGGAGACTCAGGGATGCTCGTGGTGGTGTCCGGTGGCCAAAGTGGTCACGCACGGCGGCGTTAGAGGCATGTATAGTGAACCCATGCATGGAGGAAGCTGTGTACGTGCATGGGAGGAAGGTGGCTGCATGGTGGAGGCTGAGCTTGCTAGAGGATGATGGCCGGTGGGAGGGGAAGCTACCGTGGAGGTGGTGGTGCCGTTGGGTGGCGCACGGCGGTGCAGTGAACACCAAGCCCATTCGGGCCTTACATGGCCAGGAGAGAGAAAGGGAGAGCGTGGGAGAGAGAGACTAGGATGAGGGAGCTCGCCGAAGGGTGGTGGAGCTGATGGTGGCGGCGGTGAGGCCTGCCAACGCAAGGTGGCACCGGGCTGCGCAATGGAGCAGCTCGGGTATGGGGGGAGAGGCGTGCTGTGCAAGCCGAAGGAGAGGGGAGGAGAGAGAGAGGGTTGGGGAAAAATGAGGGAGAAAAAGAGAGGGCTAGGGTTTTATTCTAAAACCCTTCGTCTTGGGATCTACAAAACGATCTAACGGTGGACCTTAAACACTGATTCAAAATGCATAAACATTAACTTAATTAAAAACACTAAGACGAATTAATATAGAATATTATTTAAAACAATATTCCTTCATCATTAATAAAACGATGAAGTCTTAGTTAACATATTTAAGAGAAAAAAACCATTAAATTAATTTAAAACTTCCAACATAATTTAAATCACATAATATTTTAAATAACTGAAATCATTTATATAAAATGATTTCCCACAATTATAATATGTTTGGAGCTCTTCAAAGATATTATAATTAAGTTATTTAAAATATTACTTAGTTAAATAAGGAAGAGAATATCCCAATTTAAAATACACATAACTTCAAAACACAAAGCTAGTTTTAGAAATCACATAGTACCTTTTTTTTTTTTTTTGATAAGTAAAAATATTATATATATCAAAAAGGAATAACCAAGTACACTGAAGTATACAAGAAAACACCTTGCCCATTGACCCCAATGACCCAAAAAACCCATGAAAAACAACCGAAAATACACCAAGCCTGACCCCAACCCCTTGTTTCCCGTAGAACTAAAACGCTACTAAAAAACCCAACCCCAACTAAAACTTCACGATGTCCTCCCTTTGGACTTCCCTCTAGATGAGCTACCACTCTTAATGTCGTAGTTGATTGCTCAATGCAGACGCTGTAACTCCCTGTTTTTTTTTTAAGCTTGATTTGGTTTCAAGCGCATGGCTTGCCTCAATCGCAGTGATTAATTCTTTGAATTGGTCTTCACATCCTCCATGTGAAATTCCCACAAATTGTTGAATCTCGCTAACTTTAGGCAGAATCCAATCTGCTATTGGAGGAAGAGAGACTAAGGGAGCAACATTATCCCCAGACACAGTATCCAACTGCACTCCCGACTCTGGACGTTCCTCTATACAAGGCACCAACGCCAAGCTCATTGGTTCTCCAGCAACTCCATCGGTTCTCCAGCAACTCCATCGGTTCTCTCCAATGGTTTCAGGCTCATTCGAGATTCTGGGGTGACAGCAAGTTCCTTCACCTCTGGGGTGGTATCAAATTCTACTCCTCTTTCAGACCTCGGCAATACACCATTTTCATTAAACTCTGACGAGGGAGCCATAGTTTCTTCAGGGACCAAGGGTGTAACCAGAGGCGAATGACATTCCATTACTGATGTTTCCACGCCGATTCCGGATGTAGACCCCGCTTCAAATATTCTAGATTTCCTTTTGACCCTCCATACTCTCCTGGATCTGGTTATAGGGACAGGACCGAATCCGATTTTTCGTTTTCCTTTATTTAAAGGGTTCGGGCCCGTCTTGTTTCTTACAACCCTGTTATCTCCAGCTGAAAGTAGGTCTATTTTCGTAGACAAGCAAGCTATTGCTGCCTTCAACTCAACCAATTGGATTTCCATATCCTTTAAGGAATTGTGCATTTCTACAAGCGGGTCTTGAGGTATGATTTGCAAACCCCCCCCCATTCTGAACTCCCAAAGCATGACCCGTCTTCAAAGCAGTTGCATAGGATCGCCTCGACACCGAGGATGTACTTGGATCTTTCTCTTCCAAGCTCTCTTCCTCGCCACCTACATGTTTGCTATAGCCCCTCCGCATTTGATTTGGAGGGACTGGCCCCCCTCCAACATCTCTTTGTCCATCCACAGGACTGGAAAAGTCATGCAATAACTCCCCCATTCTTCTCCAGCCACTGCCCCCCTCCTCAGGGATGAATATAAAATTCCTCCTCCCACCACCACCATACTCCTCCACTGCCATATAACGTCCTCGAGGATTCGAGCAGCGATGCGCCGTGAAAGTACGTCTGCCTTCCTAGACAGTGGAGTAAAAATCCCGTTTCTCATTTGTGCACACGGTCATGGCCTTAGCCAGCCATTTTACTGTTGTTGAACCCAAAACTAATTTCAAAATCACCCTTCGACTCCTTTCAGTAATGCCCAACATATTCCCCTCCTTTACGAGTGTAAAGGATTTGGATTCTATGACCAACTCCTTAGAAAGACCCATTCTGAACCCAACAGCCCCAAACACCCAGTCGGCACCTGTTCAGCAACCCAACGTCATCTCCGTATGAAGATACGGCTGTTGGGCTGTCACCGACTCACCGTAGCCCTCTGAGTCCGCAGCACAACCACCAGAACACTTTGGAACAGTCCGTTGAAGCAGTCTGTCGGAAGCAGTTCGTCGAAACAGCAGAAAAGTAGCAAACTCCCAGTCGCCGAAAAATACTGACGTCGGAGGCCCCACAACTGAGTCGTCTGGGTCTGTCGTTCAAGTCTGTGGTGGCGTCGAAGATGACGGCGACAGTTTGACTCTTTCGATAATGAATAAAATCGGAGGAGCCAGTTCTCCGGCGAGGGTCGATGCCGGACGACCCACAGCGAGGACGCCGGGGCCCGTCGACCTCGTCTGTGACGGTGTGTGGTGTTACTCGCCGGTCATAGTATCTTTAAAAACACTCCATTGGGGTCTGGCACGCATAATGGGGCACGTAGTCACTAGAGAGAAGCGGACAATTACATCCTCTCCTCCTCGTAATAAATTTCATCCATGGAATTTGCTTACGTCAGAAAGAAGAAAGGAGCGGGATGTTACATGTCCACACGGCAATGCCACCTGGCATGCATGCACACACTCGTTCTTGCAAAGATAAAGGGCTTTGTGTCATTTTACGTTTATGCACTTGAGATATATTGAACCTAGATGTTTTGGAGAGGGGCAAGAGAGACTTTCGGGCTAGCCTAGGGCAAGGCACACACCACTTTCCAAGGTGGCCTTTGCACTTCCCAAAGCCACCCAATGATGAGGATTTCGGCCAAAGAGGAAGAAGGCCATGCCACTTGGCTAACATGCGATGACCCTTGACCAACCAATCAGATTCATGAGGAGAAGGCTATAAAAAGGCCATAAGCCATAAGCCACACGCCCATGCCCTTTTTCCTTCTTGCCATTTTTGGATTCTAAGCATTTCTCTCTACACTCTACTTTTCTACACAATGCTAGTGTAGTTTCTAACACTTTCCTTCCAACCAAACGACAACTATACACTCGAAGGAAGGCCACTGATTTAGTAGAAGTTCCACGGTAAGAAACGCTACACTTCAATTTCCTCTCTTCTCACAATCACACACACCTATTCCAAGGTGTAGCAGATCTTAAAGTAAGTTTAAGATTCTGAAGAACACACACACACAAATGATTTCATGGGCTATTTCATCTTTGAAATGCCCTAGGATTTTTCCAAGGGGAGGAGGCCGAAAGTTTGAGGACTCGTATCCTCAAGGCATTTGGCCATGACACACACACTACTCACATGCTCGTAACCTAGCCAAAGTCACATGAACTTGAAGGTCTTTGTACTCTAAGCCCTTGAACCAAATGCTTGAAGCCTCACTTCAAGCAAACAACCAACCCTAGCAATTTTCATGACACGCACACACGGATTAGGGTAAGACTCTTGTTCTAACAAGTTGTACCAATCTATTACAGCTTGCTAGTGCTTATTCGAAGGATTTTGTAAGTAAACACTCAACTTAGGTTGGTTAACATGTGTATATTTGTGTAAATCTTTCTTTGTAATTGTTACTTTTGATTGTTAATATATGTTTTACTTGGTTGAATATTCTATTTTGACTTTGTATAAGATCATGAAAGAGGTTATATGTTTTGGATCCATGTTGAGAATGCCATGATTTACATGCACGTGTTTCGCTTTTGCTTAAGGTTATGTTGATATCTCATGTGTCATGAAGATTCAGTTATTGTAAGGTTAAGTGTTTCGGATTCATACGATGTTGTCATGCTTTTATGCTTTGATTCACGCTTACCATGACTTTTATCTATCATGCTTCAAGTCTGGAACATGTTAAAGTGAAATTTCTCCATGTTAATATGCCTTTGATGTTTTGGCCAAGTAATGTTCTTCTATATTCATGAAGTTGTTTTGATATTTCAGGTGTCCTATGTTATCATACCATGATTTGAATATGTTACACTTGATGATTTCATACACGGCATTTCATGTGTCACATATCAAATGCAAAAAGGAGTACGTCTTAAGTTTCATGTCACATGCATTTGGGTAAATGGTCTTTTTAAAAGAAAAACAAAAGTGTCTAAAAATGTTTTATCACGACCCTAAATGCTAAGATGGGGGAATGTCTTGGTGGCACTCCACTCTCCATTCTAGAGTGCTTGAGAATGAAGTAGTAACCCCTAGGTCAACAAAGAACCGTTGACCTGCCTCGATTGGATTTTTTTGGAAAGGATGCTGGAGTGAAGTAGCACCTAACGCTAGTGGGTGCCATGACTAAGACTAATAACGCGATGAAGTACTGTCGTGTTATAATGATTTTGAATAAGACGTATTCACCACATGTACGAACTGTTAGTGGTGCGGTAACTAGCAAGAATATGGGTGCTTAAGGGAGCTGTGTTGTGTCCACCACGTGTTATAAGAACAACGCAATGAGTTCATATGATATGGATCATGTGATATGAATAACGTAATATGATATAATACGATACGATATAAATCACGTGATATGATAAGATATGAAATGATCTACACGAAAAATGATGTTAAAGAATGTTTTCTGAAAAGTCTAAAGATTATGTTACATGTCTTTTGAAAAAGGTTAAGTGCATAAGTCAAATTTAGGTCACATCATGTGTCAAGAACATGTTCATAAATGCATTCCACAGTTTGCCACTTGTATGCATGTTAATCATCGTATATTGTATGTTTACTTGCTGAGATTTCTCAAAATCTCATTATGGTAGTTTCCACTACCATTCCTCACTCGGAATGGTAGAAGTTGTGACAGGTCTAGAAGATCACCCCATGATGAAACGCAAGAGGACTATGGTATCCCCGACCAACGAGGAGGTACCCAAGAACAATGAGAGCTCGTCGGAGCCTTCCTTGTTGGATAGGATACAGAACGCCGACTGACTCATTTATGAGGCACTGCAACTCATTGACGAGCTGAAGAGATTAAGAAATAGGATAGAGATCAATTCTTGGAGAAAAGAAAGAAGCCCGACTAGTTGTGAGAAAAAAAGACTATTTTCCTATGCCCAAAAATATGTTTTAGATTTTCCAGTGAATTAAGCCCTTTTGTGATTGGTCCCTTTGTTTTGGGGAAAAATGTTTTGTTGGTTACCCATGTTTTGGAAGACAATGAACATATCTTTCATTGGGTACTTTTGATATGAATGTGATGTTAAAGGCAGTGTTTGGGTTATGCTTAGTCTTACGGTACCATGTGCTAAGGCAATTGCTTTAGGCGTTGCCTAGTTTCATACGAACTTTACATTTTCTGCTGTACTAATTATTGCATTCTATTAGTATACATAGGAGCATTTCATCTTATATGTCATGTACGAGGGGTATGTAGCCTTGTGTTACATGTCCCGGCGTTTCAGTCACCATCCAATCTTAAGCGGAGGCTGGGGGCGCTACAAAGTATGGTATCAGGACAATTACGTCTCTGGATTAACCCACACATTGTCCTAGGAATACATGGTACCACTAACTAGGTTTAAGATCTGTAGTTATAGGCTTTGATCTTATAGCTATAGGCTTGAATCATGGAGGAAGTGAAAATAGAAGGAAGATACGCGTGTAGAGTTGCGAATGCAAGTTGAAGAAAGATAGCCTTTCTCTAAGGAGACTGACCTACACTGGTTTTTGTATGTTTCAGAAGAGACAAAGAACCATGGTACGAAACCTACATGAGGATACTTCTCCGAGACGTAGAGACCAGGAGGCTGGAAACCCTCCACTAGAAGGAGGACAGGCAATAGCGAAAGCTATTTGCCAGATGACTGAGGTAGTGTGCAATCAGATAACGCAAGGGCAGAACGTTAGGCAAGAACTGCCCAAAGGAGGAAATCAAATATGTCCATATGAGAAACTTTTAGTTTATAGATACCCTAATTTTATGGGAATAGAAGGACCTTTGAGGGCCAATAAGTGGCTGGTGGACTTGGAGAGGACCTTCAACATCAGTGGAGGCACGGAGGAACAAAAAGTCAAATATGCCAAACACATACTCCAAGGAGAAGCCGGTATATGGTGGGAGACTAAACGATAGTTGTTAACTCGAGAGTTAGGAGATCTAGCTACACTCATATGTGATCGATTTAAGACGGAGTTCGATACCATATGATTAGTCTTAAGGCAATTGCTTTAAGCTTTGCCTAGTTTCATACGCTGCATTAATTATTGCATACTGCTAGTATACATAGGAGCATTGCATCTTACCTATCATATACGATAGGTATGTAACCTTGTGTTACATATCCCAGCATTTCAGTCACCATCCAATCCCAAGCGTGGGCTGAGGGCGTCACAATCGCGCATATAACCCTATTCTAAAAAACTCTTTTAGGCGCACATATCGTGGTCACCACACTACTCTTGGTGGTCCCTATCTTAAACCCAAAATCATTCTTTTTCTCTTTTGAATCTTCAATTTAAGTTGACTCTTCATGATATTTTACTTTCTGTTTTGATATATGAGTTTTATTTCTGACGTGGAGCCAGATTTTGATAAGATACTTATTTTATTCCTTGTTTGGGTTGTCAGCCTGACTTCTTTAGCTATTTAAGCCCAGACTTAAGAAGGATACCCGACTGTTTTGGACTTTTAAACCGTAATCTCCAAATTTGTCTCAAAATTCTCTCTATTTGTATCTTTCTCAATTTCAATCTCTAACTTCTGTTGAACAACTAGCTGCCAAAATAATCCCTATTCTGCCCTACATCAATAAATGATGACAAAACCCTTCTAAACCAAGGATCCATTCCTTGCTTAGTTGCCAAACCAAAAGGAAGTTGAACCCTCACAGACACTGGGTAAACCAAAGGAAGTCGAACCCTCAAATTATCCATTGACTTTCTTGCTGAATATTGGGCAGGAATTTGAATATAGACTTTCCTGTAGGTGAATGGAAGGTAGTAAGACATTTCGTTGCTGAAGTATCCTCTCAATTCTGGAGGTTGGGTATCCTCAAATTTAACCAAATTTCTCATTATTTTCCATCCATCCAAATCAATTTCATCGATATGTTACGTAAAGTCACTAGAAACTTTAAAGGACTTATGAATTTCTAGAACCATCAAGTATCTCATAGCTTAACCCCCCCCCCCCCAAAAAAAAAAAAAAAAAACATTTAGTTTAAGATCTGGTTTCAGTCATTATAACTTCTCCTTTTCTCAATGTACAAAATGTTCATTGCATCTACACAATTTGGCTCCCTCCCCGTCTACGGATCCATACATACAAGTGGGGATGGAGATGTTTGTAGCACTATACATGTACTTAAAATCTAATCATGTTAAATTGGAGCCGGTTAGAAATAATCACTGAACCTGTAAACGATGTCAGTTGAGGACTTCTTTGCATTCAAGGAAACCCACCATTGCTATCTGTAGGAAAACGAAATATACAAAGCATTCAATTCTGGTACTTTTCATCCCACATGAGCTGCCACTTCAGGTTTGCCAGTAATGTGACTGGAAATTCTTGTTATAAGTCAGGCATGGATTTGGATTTGAAGAACTTTGCAACAGCCTGGTAAAGATCCTCTTCCTCAAAAGGCTTCGAGACATACCCATCCATCCCACATTTCAGGCACTCATCATATGTGGCATGAATCACGTCGGCTGTCATGGCCAATATTGGCACATGCCACTCTCTCCTAATAGTGTCTATATCATTAGCTCCACCATTCACTTGCTCATTAGCATTACTCTCGATTAGGCGTATTCGACGAGTGGCCTCAAACCTGCAATTGGAGGAAATTTACATGTTTTGTTGCGATGACAGTACCAGTGGATTGTACTTCAAGAACATTTATATATAAATGATTCAACTTGTCCAGCCAAATGGTCTTTAAGCAGATAATATTTTATCTTAG